>JASAOE010000930.1:0-54775 GCA_029964075.1 Patiria pectinifera | reverse complement strand
CTGTTTTCTTATGCGACATTAATCATTTAAAACAATCTTTCAAATTCAATCCTAAGACATTGATTAGGTTTACTTTTCTCTTCTTCTTTCTTTTCCTTATACGCTAATACTCTTTGCCGGAACCTTGCTATTTCAAACACATCATATAATTATAAACTAAATGTATATACCTGGGCTGTTATTATCACCCTCAGCAGATGGTTATATTTTACTGATCTGCAGAAATTTCACATGTTAAAGTTCAAAGCCTCAAAACTCAGTCATTTTTTTCTGTTATTGATGTTAATTATGTACTTCTGCCAATGTACCAAGCTGCTGATAATTATATAGAAATAAAAGCTGCGAAATGCATGGAATGCATACCAAAGGAGATGAAAAGAAAACAGAGAGGCTAATGTTCAAGGCGCTATGTGAGAACAAAATAATCTCTGCTCAATGCAGCCAATGCTTCAAGGGTAATTCCTTATCAACCCAGAGACAAAACAATACAAATTATTCTCCCGTTCCAGTAATTGCGTACGGAACAACACTAAAATAAATTTCGTCCAAAGTGAAGTTTTATGAATGGTCATTGGTGGCAAATACATGGCTGCGGTTGGGAAACGCGCAAAGAATACTGAATAATATGTAGGCCACTGTATACTAAGTCATGTATACAGTGGCTAAATTGAATGCACTAGTTATGAACACGCGAGAACAACACTTATGGCAAATTAATACTCTATCTTCAGTCACGTGTCCTTCCGCGTTAAATTGAATGCAACTATGGCGAATCTGAATGTTGTTTTTTACATTTAATCAATGAAGCAGAAGAAAGCGCTAAGAATCCAGCCCATTGTGAATTCTTGGCTGCCGCATGGTGATTCTGAATGACTGTTTTTCTTTTGTACTGCCCCATGGCGATTTTTGAAAACGAGACCGGTTTGACTTTGCCGCCCTGACAAGCAAAAATTGAAATGAACTACTTATACCTTGTTAGCGCACCAATCTGGGAAATTGGATCTCAAGGAAACCTTCATATTATTATTCATTTATTTATAATGAAGTCAATGATTCCTAAAGTAGGCACTGTAGCTTGCAAGTTCGAATAAAACCTGTGGAGATGAGACAATGGGAAGAAATTACAGTTTTGAACGTGGAGAAAACCCCAGAAGAACCTTCTGGGGGAAAATCCACGGAATCAGGTAAGGGCTGAAAACCCAATCCACATATTGGCTCCAAGTGGGATCTGAACCCAGGTCACAGCGGTGGAAGGCGAGAAAGTACCGCTACGCCAACCCGACCCCAAATATATAAACGGCTCCGAAAAAGTTGGTTGTTACATCACCATTCATTAAACCCACATATACAGAAATTCCCTGTATCCTTGTGGAGACATTTTCACTTGTACTAAAGTTGCGATGAAAGTATAGTTTCAAAATGCCTTATTTTTAACCGTACCACTTCCTTTGCTGACTGACTTAATATCCCTTTTCTAAAACTCTTACCATTTGCGACGGATCAACATACCCACCTCCTAGTGCTTGAGTAAAATCCATGATGTCTATTTCGTTGAGAAAATCTTGTGGGAGACTTGATTATTCATCTATGGAAATTGGCCCCCTGTGGAGACGTATACAATCTTTTGTTCCCTGTTGTGTGCATGTCTCCAGAGGGCACGGTTAATATAAGGTCACATTTTTGCATCTAAACATCTCGATGTGAATTGCACATAGTCCATTATTCATAGTGTGCCAGATAAAATAGCCACACAAAAATGGTGATCTAACCAGTTTTTGTCCTGGAGCTGCATACAATACGTGTATCCTGTACCTTATCTGGACGTGCTACACCATGCGCTGCTCCTTTGTGACGTCAATAATGTGCCAGAGGATGTGAGTATGTTAAATGATGGAACTTAATAGGTATAGTCCACCATTTGTAATTTGTGCATGTAATTTTGTGCATGTTTTTTCGTTTGAGGCAACCAAAAGTGCTCAAGATCTAAAAGAAGGGTGCTGAACCTGACGAAGTTTCAGCTCAGCTTTTAGCTGTACTTTTATATTTCAAGAAAAACAACATTCTAGGTTCTCGAGTTGAAATCAAAAGTTGCTGAATCATACACACCTGACACTTAAACACTCTGCACCTATGGAATTACAGTACTCCTGACACGATTTACAGTGTCTTTTGTATGTAACTGAAAATTGGTTTATTGGATATTGAACGCCGGAGGGCACTAAGTAGAAAATGTTACACAATGGTATATATCACATGATTTTACATGGCGGGGAGAGTTCTTAATATTAAAAACCCATGGATCTTCACAATCTCATGTTTGCCCCAAGTCTTGGTTCGTGATCCAATCAGAAAGGTCTCAGTGCTGATGTGGCATGTGCTCGGGGCTTAGGGGCATGGTCTCGCGAGTGCCATTATCTCTCAAGTCCAGTACAAATAAGACGGGGTAGAAATGCACGCCCAAAAAAAAGCAACTGCTTGTTAACATCAGAAGAACTGCGGTACTAAAGAGACTCACGCATAAGGGTCCTTATCGAGATGATGGTTTAACCTAAATAGCTGCCGGGTTATTTTGACCATCTCTCAGCCGGGAGGGCGGATTCCGCCTAAGATCCAGCCATCAGTGACGAAAATTTTGAAACTCGGCACATGCACATAGAAACAACTCTTTCTAAACACACCCAAGAAATTTCATGACTATAGGTCAAGGGTTTTGGAATTATGGCTAATTAATTCATATGTACGAATGGCAATTCTGCTCTGTGTACACGACGTATATGCGAAATTCAGTTTTCACGGCGCATGGCGCGAAGGGTACCGCTACGCGGCAACCGTGGTCCGATTTTTATGTTTTTTGGTATCAAAAGATGCGCAAAGCTCGAGGCTAAAAAGTCTACATAACAGCTCGGGTCGCGAAAAATTTTTAGAGGCTATCACGGGGAAAATATTTATTGAGGGAGGCTGGATTCCGCCCCATTACTAGGGTGGTAATTATACATATGTATTATATATATGTTTTCTCCCAGTCATTTTAATCACTAACCTCACACATCAATTTCCTATAACGATATACTTTGTTTTTTTGGCCCCAAACACCGTTCAGCTCCATTGTATAGTGGAGTGTCGTAGCCTCGTGGTGTGGGTCATTAAATTCAAATGGTCTGTCTGCGGGTAATTCTGCAATTGTGGGTTTGAGACCAACCCAGGCCCGGATTAAGTGTTTCAATGAGCCTGCAACGTTCCGTAGACCCTACTCCGCAGGCATGCGGCACCATGGTTGGCACAGTGCTTCAGATCAACAGACTTTACACGTACATTTTTATACGTATAGGGCCTACAAATGGTATGCGTACATGATGTACACAGCGTCAGTTGGTGAAATTGAAAATTCTGAAGACGACAAAAACTTTTTGAAAACTTTCTCTGCGCGTGGGGTGCGTGTTCAAACACTGCCTTGTGGGGTACCAGAACAATGGGAGGTACCCCACAAGAATGCTTCACTGACTTGCAGGGGTACCGTTTTGGTACCCCACAGAAAGTTTTCACGAAATGGCTATATGGATTTTTTACCTTCAAAAATAGGAATTTCCAAGGTGGGTTGATGCGTCGCAAATGGAAGAGTTTTAGAAAGAAGGCATATTAAGTCCGGAATTTCAGCCCAGGAAATTTACTATGGTTAAAATAAGAGCATTTTGGACATAAGTGTAAAGCGACGTTGCAAAATTTTAGTACACGAGAACAAAGGAAGTACCCCACTTCTATGCCTATGTAAGCATGTGTGTGTGTGGGTGTTTCGTACGCCTTGGGCTAAATTTTCGTCGGCCCCGAATTGTTTCCGTATAAGCCCTAGGCACAGCGCCTACTGTGCCTATTTGGTAATCCGGGCCTGGTCCAGCCTGGGGTTATGGTGCCTTGCGTTTGTCCTAGGGCAAGGCACTTTGTCACCAATACTTCTCCCAAGCCCAGGAGTAAATGGGTACCTGTGAGGGCAGAGATGGTTATTGTGGTTGATTATTATTATTATATTAATCTTTCTGGTAATGAAACCAAGGATTCTCAAAAGTGCCCTAGGCACTGTAGCTCGCAAGCCTGAAGAAACCTGTGGAGAGAAGACAATGAAAGAAGTAACAGTTTTAGGGGTGAGAGGAAAAGCTCCAGAAGAATTTTCTGGGGAAAACCCACGGAATCAGGAAGGGGACTGAAAACCCAATCCATATTATTGGTCCAGGCGGGGATTTGAACCCGGGTTAAAGCGGTAGAAGGCGAGGAAAGTACCGCTACGGCAACCTGACTGTTGCGCCGAAACATGGCAGCATCGAGCTGCATACTTCCCAGGGAGCTGAGATTGTACTGGGAATGTTTTTATTGGGCCCACTGATCCAGTGGAAGGTAAAAGCGCTTTGATCTTACTTAAAAAGCGCTATATAGAAGCCCATTATTATTATAATTCTCAATTTCAGTTTCAAAAGCACATTTCATTCAAGGTGCAAAGTATAATTAAATTGGCCTGAGTGTTCTGATTCGTTCTTATTTTGGTAAATTCGTCTCATGCGCCGATCGGCTTTGTATTGAGGTTTTTTGGGTCATTCAATTTGATGCTGTTGTCATTCCATTTCGTTTCTGGTAATCTGATGAAACGTAACGAATAGGAAATGTTTCCGATCGTTTGCATTTACTTGCCAGAAGGAGTTTGGTCGTATGGTGGTATATGTGACATTTGTAATTTCTACACTCGGCGTTGGTGGGTTTGTGCATGCTGAGCAAGCTTCAGTGTGATTAGCATGCCATCTATACTCCGAGCCAGATCCTTGCCTTTGACAATATGTGGCTTGTCAGGAGCTGCTGCCGTAGTCTTTCATTTAGGTAATTGGCCTAAGGTATAAAAGGGGATTTCATCATTTATTGATCGTTTTTGAATAATCTTCTCCTCCTCTTTGGTAATACATTACTTCTTATTCTAAGGTAAGCATACTGCTGCGAGCAGTACGGCACTTCGACCCGAGAGTATAAGCAATAGCCAGATGATTAAATTCTTCTCCTTCGAAGGCATCCTATGAAACGGTTTCTGTCTGAGTTCGATACCGCCACCTTACCGTCTCGGCCTCTTAAGAACTCCAGCATTGACAGTCACCTTTTCAAGGACCGAGTCTCAAAAGGCGAATGACAAGGAAACGCATGAAATACCCAGAAATGTACAGGCCTTCAATGGGATAGGAAAAGCAAACAATGCACAGTCTGAAGATTTCAATGACCAAAGCGTTAAAAATGAATGACATAACAAAACGAATTTGCTTGTTTTTTTCAATTAACTTTACATTGAATTATAACGCACCTTGTAAATGAAATGCATTGTTGGCTTTTTAAAAATTGAAATTGAGAATAGAGAAACTGGACGATGTTCAGGGGACCACCGTACTTAAAGTAGGCAATCTGTGTGATATAATTATTAAAATAAGCTGAGAAAACCTATAGTAACACTTTTCCAGAAAAAATGTCATCCGTGATGCAAAATGCAAAACTCTGCTGAAGTTGATTTTCTCAATTGAATCATGAGTGACAATTTCCTTATATGTGCTGCATCGTTTTCACGTTTTTCGCCACCGTTCACAGCATATAGCCAAGGGTACGTTATTTCTGATGACGCTGATGAAATCAATTCTTCAGTCAGCTTTGAGGCAAGGTCGTCAAGGTAATGTAAGGTTGTTAACAATACTTTAAATAATTCTCAGGTATACCCGGTTTCTATCATCACAAAGCAAATGGCAGCTCACTTCATCGATGCTATAATTTCTTTGGATTAAGTGGTGAAGTGGTACCGGGCTTTCCCAACTCTCCACACCATTAGTGCTCAAGGGTGGATCCAGAACACAATTTTTTTGGGGCCAAAATGTTTTTGGGACCCCAAAAAAAATGGGTCAAAAAATACAGCGTGATCTGGGGCCTCGCTTAGTCCTTGAAAATTTTGGGATTCTTACGAATGCTCTGTGTGGTGCGATCTGGAGGCAATTTCTGACCACTTTAACCAATGTTTTTTTTGAGGAAAAGATGGTGGTGTACCTCATTGCCTGCCTTTGTGCGATGTCACATAAAAAAAAAAAGTAATCTCGTTTTGGGGGCCATGGCCCCCTTTAGCCCCGGATCCGCTCCTTGTTAGTGCTCAAGCTCATGCTTCGTTCTTTTCGTATTATGCCATATTTCCGCAACTGCAAATTGGGGTTATTTGTGACTGCGTTGGGCGGCTGCTTTTGTCCCGAAGCCCCGCTCCCTGGTTATTAAATTTTTGTTCAATGTCGAGAATAATGCATGTGAGAGAGCCTTATTTCATTTTTTTGAACTGTTTGCACAAAGCGTATACAAAAAGGTAAACAAAATGATTGTAACAAGATGAAGAAATTGAATTCAATCGATTCAGAGTGGTTAGCGTAATGTCAAATTAGAATGCCTTCCCGGACCATTTGGTGGTTGAGCCCGGATCGGTATATCGAAGGGATTGGGACTTTGGATTGAACCGATCGGGCTTGGATTAGCTCTACCAGGCTGGTGCACACGCGGCATTACGCTCTGCCCTCACCACAAAGGATTGGGACTAGTCCACGTGTACTTTATAGTGTAATTTATAATCTCAAAAACATCTCGTTGCAGCTGTCGACCAATTAATTAAAGTTACAAATCACGAGAGGGCGCCGCCATCTTGTCGCTTGGCTCCCGGCGGCGGCGTGTGCATTTCATGACAATAGAACGACACCAACGAAACCACGGCATAGGCCTGCACGCGTTTTTCCCTAGGGAGGGGTTAGGGGGCAATCATGAATAGCCTCGAGCTAGTTTCTGATGGGCAATTATGTTAATTCATGAGAAAGAACAATAACAACAACAGCATTGTTATTATTTAACAACTAGTTCCAAAGCATTTTAAAGACCGGTTGTCGTCGAGCTACCACACAGTAGCCTAGTTGATGATAGCGTGATGAGCTCTCCAAATTTGTCGTTGGGATAATTGTAATTTGAGGGAAAAGAGAGAAGGGGGAACCATTTCAGGGGATTCACAGGAAACACTGAATTATTTATGATATTGCCCCTGCAAACCCCATAGGGAGGCCTATCGTTTAAGTCAGCCCCTGCAGCTACGATGCCATGAAGACCCGACGAACAACCAAAACTACTTCAGAAATCCGTAACGCATTAATTGTCAGTGTGATCTTGACCAGGGGGCACGTAAACGCCTACGTTGAATGTGTTAACCCTTTTGCGTGCCTTAAGGCTGCAACCTTCTCGGCCGTGCAAGTAAAATTTGAATGTACAGTCCGAATACGTGTCGGGCTGTATGGTGTTTGTGGACTGAGCTAGCTACTATGAGTGCACGCCTTATATAAGTTTTAACGAGCCCACGCTCTCGACTGTCTACTTATTTTATGATCAAAGTCAAAGCCAATATAACGGCAATAATGAGCCAGCAAAAAAGCGCAATATTAGGCATAAAAGCATAATTATAATTTGCATAAGTAACGATTATTATGGTTGGATTTGGCTACAAAATCCGTATTCACCAAAACAAGATTTCGGCATGTTCATATTTGTAGAAGTGAACTATCCAAAATAGTGAAATTACATCATATCCGTATACCGATCTGCTGGAAGGCACCCAAAGCAAAGACGTTATACATGTACAGGTTTCTGTATAGGGTTTTCCCGGATATTTTAAAACGTTTATCGTTCGGAATTCACCGATTCCAATATCTTATAACTTCACAATAGTTTATCTTTTACCACGCTGGCCGCATAACAGTCACTCTAACAATGGCCAGACGATGCAATTAAACTCTGCCCTTACTGTTCGACTTATTTCTGACTCTCAATTGTGTTAAGACAATTATAGATTCCTTTTAAAGAAGACTTTTGGATTTTGGATTTTAAAGAAGATTTTGGATTTAAACTTACTAGGTAAAAAACTAAAATATGCGCTTTGAGCGTTATTAGTTTATGTAAATTCAGATGCGAGGGTAAATCCACACAGGCTGCGCTATTCTGTTGGCTTGCTACGGGGTAATCTTATTGCAAACGTTTGGGACCCAACATAAGACTTAAGCGAGTCTAATTCAAAAATCAGTGAGTAAGTGAGCCAGGTACTCAATATGACTATAAACTGGCACATCTGGGGACCAGCCAAATCTATTGACCAAGGTGTATCCATAGGCGCTATGTTTGGAACATACTATAGGTTTTCCGTCTATTCTTTAAACATTTTTCATTCAAATTGATCAACTCTATTATTGAATTTCGTCCGAGAAAAAAATCACATCAGCCTTTACCAAAACAAATTTAGTCATTTACCATTCCATTTCAAAGTTTGATCACCCTCTCTAGTCACATGGGTCGAGAATATTCGTCATTACAGAGATCAAAATTCGTCTAGGCTGTTGTGGAATGGCAGCATTTAGAGATCAAATTCGTCTTTATCAATCAGTTTAAAACAAAGTAAATTAGTCAGGTGTGTTTCAAAGAATTTTCCTTTGAAATCCCAATAGTCAGGGATGTTAGGCGTTATAGGAGCCGTTTGGTTCAGTTTCTTCCAAAGCACCAAATTTGGCACAGATGTCGTTCATACCATACTATTGTCGTTCATACCATACTATTTTTTGGCGGGCGCCAAGACATTAGCGCCGATCAGGGCCGCCATATTGGCAAAATCCAATATGGCTGCCAACCGGGTCAGAGGTCAATCGAACTAAAACGAGCTAGGGAATCATAAATAATACCACTTTTTCAGGCATTCGGGGTCAAGCAATCTGAATCTGATGTTATTTAACGATTTGAGGCAAGACAGATGTTCCCCAAGGACCACCATATTGGCAAAATACAAAAATGAGTTGCAAACATACCAGCAGTTAAAAACTTAACTAGCTAGAATCATAAGTAATACAACTTTGAGTGGGTTTTCGGTGCTCAACGAATTGAACTGAGGTTATTTTTAATGATTTGATGCCAGACGGATGCCCCAGGGGCCATATTAGAAAAATCCAAAATGGCCGCCAGCCAAGTTAGAGGTCAGTCACAGTTAAAAACTTAACGAGCTAGGAATTATTAATAATAACATGGATTTTCAGGGTCGGAGAATCTGAACTTGTTTCATTAAAGATTGTATGTCACATTTTGCCCTAAAGATCATTATGGATTGGACTTATCAATGAAGATTAGTTGTTTGAAACTATTTCATTTACGAATATTTAGAGATGATGTCTCAGCAGTGACAAAATGCTATATGCTGCTGTGTGCATTTAAAAGGAGCTGTTCATTTGTAGAGGACTCGTGCATAGAAACCTAGTGGATTGTATTTCAACCTTCCTTTGCATGAAGCAGCCGCAGCGCACGAGAATGGCACATGTCACTGAAGAATCATTGAGAGTTGGTCCATAGTGATTGCCATGTACATGTACTGGTACTCTCATCTTTGTGCTGTAGCCCCATTACGATGACAGTCAGGAATTTCCTGCTGACCGAGGTGGCTCTGTAGTAGCGGTTGCTTTACATGTTCAAACAGCAATGGCAGGTAGCTGGATGCTTCCGACAAGCTGACTTCCATTAGTGAAGAAGCGATGTCAGAAGCCCTTTGATACTCTTACAGTTGCACCACACCCCTTTGTAGCTCTGCATGCATCATGGCGAAGCAAGTTGTGTCGTGCACCATAAGTTAGGGCTTTGAAGAAGGGTGGTGCCAAGGACTTTGTCAGACCGAGATCATGAGGGAGTAGATGCTTTGGACTAGTGTGTTACTGTACTTTTCACCACTTCCAGTGAAGCCACTCAGATTCTGAATAGGCCGAGGATCTCCAAAACAAGCTTGAAATGATCTCGAAAGTGACTTGCAGTGACTCGACTCTCAATCCTTCACTGGCGCAGTGGGTCTGCATATCAAATTACTCCGGTGCAACCCATAAGATGTGGATGCAGCCTTGTCTAGTTGAGGATGTCACCATCTGCAAACTTGTTATGATGTGTCGAAAGAAGTCAGTTTGCTTGATGATTCCCGCCTCACTGCAGGGTTCTCATGCGAGAAATGAGTCATTTACGGCTTGGGCATATCACTGGAACTCACCAAGTGCAGAGGTTGCCCTGAGCCTTTGTTATCTGGTGATCAACATCTGCTGGGTGGTGAAGACAATGAAACGACCGTTGGTTGATAGCTCCACCCATCTTCAGCATGGCGGGCACACACCACACGCGCCTATACATCCTTACAATAACTTAAGAATAATTTTTCGCTCCAATCTAAAGAGATTGTACTATGGTGTATGCGTAGAAGTGTCAAACTGTCTGAACATGTTCAGCTAATGACAAAAAGTTTTTTATGGAATGACGCACCAGAAACACCAGGTTTGACCGGAATGATCTGGAGTGGTGGCACAAACTCTAACATCAAATGATTAAAATAACATCAGAATCAGATATTTGGACCCCCCCAAAAAACCCGTTGTATTGTTGTACCTCCAACATAGGTGGCGGCCATATTTTTTCAAAATGGCGGCTCCTAGAGCATCTGTCTTGCCTCGAATCATTAAATATGACATCATATTTAGATTCTGTGACCCCGAAAACCCATTAAAGGTGGTATTATTTAAGATTTTAGCTCGTTATTTTCTTAACTGTGATAGTATGTGGCAGGCCATTTGGCTTTTGGCAATATGGCGGTCCCCTTTGGGGCATCTGTTTTGCCTCTTCATATCGTTAAAATAACATCAGATTCAGATTGCTCGACCCCGAAAATACCTGAAAAGTGGTATTATTTATGATTCCTAGCTCATTTAGTTCAATTGACCTTTGGACCCGATTGGCGGCCATATTGGATTGTGCCAATATGGCGGCCCCACCAACGCCCGTCTTGGCGCCCGTCAAAAATCGAAATAGTATGGTATGAACGACATCTGTGCCAAATTTGGTGCTTTTGGAAGAATGTGAACCAAAATATCCCTAAGACCCCCGACTACAAGCACAATTTGGCACATTTGCTCGCATGATTTTACGGACCAAAGCAAAGTATTGAACTCAAAGAAGAGTTGCAAAATGTAAAGATTACCAAGATCAACAATATAACCTTATTCAAAATAAACAAAAGGAAAGAAAAGTCTTACGATGAAAAAAGGAAATGTCATAAGCCACGAATCGATAACCCATAAATCTCCGTGTAATTTGCCTAAAATGTTGAGTCTAAATTTAAGAAGATAAAAATAATATGAAGAAATAAGAAAAGAAAGACTTATTCTTATTAGATGCCTATATGCCTTTGAAGATATCGCTATTAAGCATTACGAAATTGAACAAAATGATTTTGAATTTGAGTGCCATTCGACGATTCTTTCTGAACAACACGATTCGGAGTAGACGAGACGAATCAAATACTCCAGTTCGAAAACGTGTGCTTTTTGTTTGCATTTGTTAGGACTAAATTTGAAATTGTCTGACAAAAGACCAAATTAAACATTGGAAGTGGACTAAATTGATGTTGCTGGACGAATTTGAATATAAGAACTGGTGAATTCGAACGAAAAAATGTTTTAGAATAGCCAGGAAAACCTATATTATTGAAAGACAACTGTATGAATGATAATCCGTACCTCGGCACACGGATGCTGTGATCTGTCAACAAGACAACTGTTTGTATGATAATCCGAACCTTGGCGCACGGATGCTCTGACCTGTCAACAAGACAACTGTTTGAATGATAATCCGTACCTCGGCGCACGGATGCTCTGACCTGTCAACAAGACAACTGTTTGAATTATAATCCGAACCTCGGCGCATGGATGCTCTGACCTGTCAACAAGACAACTGTTTGAATGATAATCCGTACCTCGGCGCACGGATGCTGTGACCTTTCTTTGCCAAGAAAAATACGCGCCTGTCGATTGATGACCGTCAACTTCCCAGAAAGACTGAGCGTTTTACCGTAAAAAAGAAGAAATCAAAACACATGTTTAATTTTGAGAACAGAAAATTTAAGGTGGAATCTCGCAGGGGAAGGGGGTTCTTTGCTTAAGTCCGTTTTTTTTGTGGAAAAAGAAGCTGATGCAACTTCTATTTACAAAAAAAATATGTTTTTCACGTAGGAAGTTTTGAACAATTATTTTAACTTTCTAGAGCTCTATTTTAACCGTCAGTCGGAACTGCCCACAGATCTCGGACCGTGCAGTAGTGAGAAATGTGTTTTAATGTATATGTTTTGTATTAAACAAATCTTTGGTTTAAACATCTGCAAAGTCTCGCTTAACCAGAAGAAGCGTTTTGTAACTATTGTCCTTGGACTAGCAGTTTTTTCTACGCACTGCCAACGACAATTTATCGCAGTCGGCTCTTACATTTGGTTTTTCCTGAGAATATAAAAATAATGCTAATTTCAAACAAAGAGGTAAATGCGCACAAGAATTCCTTTAAAACCCATTCAGGTTCAGTACGGATACAAAGCTTCGGCGGTGATATAGGAACAAAAGTACAACGGACGGTTTCCGCCCAGGTTCTTGTAGGGTTCTGTTTCCTTGTTTTTTTTTTTATAACGAGAAGCTTTCTTGTTCAACTGCTGGCGCCGCGGTCAATACAGTACCTTGAGAAAACAGGCATCCTTCCAAATCCTTGTGGAGATATAAGCACTGATGAGCATACACCAGGGTGACCGTAAGGTCAAAGCCAAGTCTATTAAATGGACTTCAACTATCTGTCAGATTGATCAAAAATCTGCCAAATTCCCAAGAATTACTCAAAATACACTAAAAACACTTAAAATCACATGCAAATGTTGTAGTATTGCCTTAATTAAGGTTCAAATTAAATTATAAACAATCTATAGTCATATAAAGATTTATGAAATTGCATAAAGTTCAGGCAAAATGTGGTTGCGTCACGCTGAAGTCCAGTTCCCAGTGAACCTCGGCACTATAGACCAGCCAGCCTGTCCCATTATGCACCGGTTTGTTTGAAAAGATTGAAGCTTTTTCTAAACAAATGTACAATTTTTTTCAAATTTGCTATGTTTTCTGTCAAATAACTAATAACTATTTTTGCATAATTCTGCTAGAAATTTGCCCAAAAAATCCATTCTGTCAAATTTTCCGTCAAACTCGTTTTTTTAACAACAAATATGTCAAAGTTAGCCGAAAATAGGCTAAAACGGTCACCATGGCATACACTCTCAATGCACTTGGGTAAAGCAACAGTTTCTATAAGATCGTCGTCCAGCTTGCTACTTGATTTGGTACATCTATAGACATGTCTTATATTATACCACACTATTTTGCGTTAACTTCATGTACGCAAGCGTGCAGCGTGAACGGAGCCAACAGAGAGACGCTCAATGGACAATCAGATGAAAAGCTGAAACTACCACTTACATTCAGTGGAGTTTTAGTAATACATGTTTATGGAGGCGGTTGAAAGCAGAAACAAAGCAGAAGTAACCTGTTGACAAATTATTTGAACTGTGTATAAATAAAATAGCGATCTTTCGGGCGAGCAGGTGAATATATGTGATAGCCTACAAGTAAGGCAAAAACATTTCTCCGGTTTCTGGTCAGCGCGCGCGTCGTCGTAGACATAGGTTGAGCTGATTAGTTTCTTTTCTTATATCTTATTTCATATTTCATATTTCTGACTTCGGTTTGTTATTACTCCTGATAACGTTTGCCAATTTTCATTTCATTTCATTTCGTTTTATTTGTTATTTTGCATGATTTAAAAATCAAATTAAACAATGAAACAGTTAAAATGGCTACAAAAGCAACATTATACGCAGAATATAATATACATGTACTTTATAACAGTAAACATACAAACAAATAAACAATAACAAGACCCATACACTGCATTATTGCACGCCCTGCCAGATTGTCTTGGTCTCATGCAGAGTTTACAAAACACAAGACCACAATTAGACGCGGACAATTTTATCTCACAATTTCTAGAAATATAATTACCAGTTGCTAATGTTGATCCATAAATAATCCCCAATGTCTATTAATTATTACAAATTAAGTGGCTTATTCAAGCGTCGTATAATAGCACTGCCATATGTAAGCCACACACATCTTGGGGAGAAAGAAAAGGGGAAAAAGCCGCATTACCACATCAATCCTGAGCCAGCCCTGACAAGAAACCAGAGCCTTTTTTCCTTTTCTCTTGTCCGGATGAGAAGTGAAAGAAGTCCTTAGCACACTACCTGTAGAACAAACTCAAAGGTGCACTGGAGCATCAAGCTAACAGCAGGAAGTTCATGCCCAGAGACCCTGTACCTCTATGGAATAACTGCACTGTACTCAGATTGGTTGTTCATTTAATAGTCTTGAAATGTGAAGCCTGGAAGATGGAGTTAGGTTCCGCTGACACGTGCATTCAGTCGTATTAATGTTGTTGAGAAAAAGCACGGTGCCGAAAGTCTACCATCAGTACAACAGAATGCAGTATATTTATCTTAAAGTGGGAGATGTCAATCCGCAAAAAAACTTGCATTATAAAATGGTGACTCAAGGTGACCCAAGTGAAGAGCTGTAGTCTTGTTCCCAGTCGTTTAAACTTTATATATAGCTGCACCGCGCAATTTACCGATGCCTGCACATAAAGTTGACAAACTCGACCTGGTCAGGCTTGCCATATGTTTTCTGTATGTCATAGGTAATCAAATTAGTATTCTCTTGAGCAACAGAACAAGCGGATAGTATGCATATATTGGGAAATATATCTTTAACAAAAAGTTTTGAATAAACATTACATTATATAAATTGAAACCTGTGGAATCCTTTACATGGCCTTTTGCACGATTATATTATAAAAATTGGGAAATACCTGTTTTTTGAAAGGATATAAAAACCTTGAAATTTGTGAATTTAAACAGTTAACCGTATCATGTAAACAAACAACCCCAACATCACGTGTGATCTAAAAGATAAATCTTCATGCAGTTATGCCTCAAAGGAGCGTGAATTAATAGACACCAACTTTGGTAAGAAAGAGCTCATGCTAAAGTGTACTTTTATTCTGAATAATCAGATAAAAATCACTTGTTCTTAAAATTCGAATGAATAAGCCTCTGTACTGATGACGTCACACTTTGTTTACATGAGCACCTTCACTGAGCACCATAGGAAAGCACGCACGTAAACAAAGTGTGACGTCATCAGAACAGAGTCTCATTTGGTTTATCCCTATTGAATAATTGTTAACGATGTCTGTCTTTTTTTCCGGAAGAAATCCCCACTAGTTGGATGAACATAAATAAAAGACCTAGATCAGTTCAATTCGATTTTTTTTGCGGGGGGGGGGATTTAACTTAACTAACAGCTCTTTAACTATCGACTTTAGAGAAAGAAACTGTAATGAATGTTTTGTCTCAAATATAGAGTTAAGTTGTGTGCGTTATTGTCGATCGATTTCATGACTATTCCAAATTAATGAATAGTAGGTTGTGCGCTCTGACTTGGATTGATCTGGGGCCAGCTTTAAAAAGGATAGCAGATTTTCTGACGAATGCCATGGCCCAGTGTAGAATGCCATGGTCCAGTGGTTATTGACTCTTGTACGATGATGCGTGGGTTCGAACCCTACCAGGAACATGGTGTTTGTGTTTTTGGACAAGACACTCAACTACAAATGCCAGGAGTATATGAATGTATACCTGTGAGGATAGAGGCCGAATGTGTGATGATATCGGCTGCCGCGTGGTCTCGTAAAGCGCGTTGAGATTGTTGATACGATGGGAAGCGCTATATAAGCATTACAATTTATTCTAATTGGTCTATAGGCCTACAGCTATCGAGAATACTGTAATCCTAAAGCGCTCGATGTCTTACTTTAGATAAAGGTCCTACCTTTAGGTCACAATCGCTGCGGACGCTAGCAGAATGTATATTGTTTACCAGGATGCGATATCGCTGCACTTGATTCCCAGTGTTCATATATAGCAAACAATCCTGCTCCCTCATTTCCTAACAGTTTGCTGCTGACAACATTCCGCGCTCCCGAATGCGCGTCAAGTAACGAGGACAGGGACACTTAATCCTTCCGAGTGGTGCAGTTTTCATGGTTAATTCTCCTTTGCGTTCAAACATGCATAGTAACCTTTAAGAACAAACACAGTGGCGCCTTTTTTTTACTATCGTAAGACCGGGAGAAAAGCAATGATGAATCGAAAACCGAGGTAGACGAACAAAATACCGTATAGCAAATAGCTTTGGTGCCAAGTCGTTTATTGTTTAAGTACCTACGGTACCGGTTACTGGCTCCACGCACGTAAAAATATCACTGCAATGCGCGTAGCCTGGTTCCAAGACCAAATGATGCTGACTATTGATGTTCAATAACCGACTTGGCGAAAACGTTTTCTATTTTGTAACACAACATATGCGAGTATTTTGAATCGCTAGCGAATTATATGTGAGCACTCTGATTGGTTCAGATTCCAGCATGCATTCTAGGACGCTACGGAAGGTCATTCTCATTACTTCGAGGGTTTGTACTTTGAGTTGTGTAACATTACAAAATTCATTATAGGGCATTCACGACTCAAATAAATCAAGTAGGCCTATATCACAATGATATACATTTTATTTCTATACACAATTGACCAAGCTAAGGGATTTGGCCGTTCAAACGTCGCCCGATCTGCAAACATGTCCCCGACGTATTGAGAAGAACTCCCCATGTAACGGAATGAATTAGTCCTCATTTGCATAGCGATGCGCGATTGTATCTCACCGCAAAAATGCACTGCATATGTATTGCGCTGCTTGCATACATGAATAACGGTGCGAGAACATAATCGTCAAGTCGTTAAATTTGTCTCAACCCGGCCGATTACAAACTAGTTTTATACCAGCCGCGCCGGTGGAGTTCGCCTGAAGTTCACAGACAAAATACGACTATCTAACGACTTGTCATCAAGTCTATATAGCAAATAAATCTTATGTCTGATCCCTGTGCTGTGAGTAATTGCTTCTTCGCTTTTATCGCGGAATCTTTGACAGCTGTTATTCATCTGGTTCATTTTCAAGTGTAATTCTGAGTTGGATTCCACAGTCGATTGCCTCTTACTTAAATGTAAGGTCCGGTTCAGATGTCGAACTTCTGTCAGGTGTAATCGATTTGCGTTCAACAAAATAGTGCATAAAATGCGGCAGTACTTCAAACGTCGAACTATGTTGAACGCAATTCGCTTGTTCAAGATGGCTGACCAAACAAGGACACGTGACCGTGTACTAAAGAATATTTTTTTATGGCAAGGAACTCTTCATCAACAGCCAATACAGGAGAATATTGCTTGTGCTTGTTTAACCCATTTAACTGCTGTCTGCTCGTCAAAATGTAACATCGCCTGGCGTCGCTTAGCCAACAATAGGTATGATGCTGGGCATGAACTTGGAGAAGAGGTTCAAAGGGTATTTTTGTGTGTCAAAAGCAACCTTTGCTTCATGTGGGCATACACGGTCAAAAAGAAAGTGACAGAATTAGAATTAAAAAAAACAATGAGCTCCTCTATTTCATAAAAATAACATAGAGATAAAGTACATATTATTGACTAGTAACAGTGAAAATTGCACGTAATTTGCATACTCTATTACCAAGTTATGTCTATTAATAACAAGACCACAAAATTCAGCTGTCCACTACTGATCATTTACCGTTCTACGAACTGATGAATACCCGTCATGAAATACAATGAATTTTTCCCACCTCCATGAATGAATGAAAACGTGCAAAAGAAAACAAATATAAATCGCCATCAATATTTCAGAAAAAAAACAGTCGACTTGTTCCTCATATTCAAAACACAAATCTAACAGTAAAAATAATGTTGTTGTCTTGATTCAAAGGATTAAAATCTCATTGTTTTTGAATGC
Organism: Patiria pectinifera; assembly: GCA_029964075.1. Classification (NCBI taxonomy): domain Eukaryota; kingdom Metazoa; phylum Echinodermata; class Asteroidea; order Valvatida; family Asterinidae; genus Patiria; species Patiria pectinifera. Next base: position 36,905 of record JASAOE010000930.1, on the reverse strand, counting down.
CTGTGTGCAATCTGTAATTCTCACAAAGCTCAATAGCTTCCAATGGCATTCCATGGGCAGCTATGAAAAAAAAAAAAGTTCTTTTAGTAAACCATGCATAACTTCTGAGAGCATGGATGAATTTCAGTAATTTTTTTTTTTTTTCAGAGAAGCGGGAAATCAAAATGCTTTTTTAAGCTATACTTCATTGGTTATCAAATTTTCATTACTTTTAGGAAAAAAATAATCCAGGTCATTTTCTTTTTTAACTCACCCTGTAGTATCGTTCCATAATGGGCATGTGGTGGCTTCCCATGCAACTTACACGACTCAATAATTATTTTCCAATCTACAACTCTTTCTTTTTGACATCAAAGTTGCGAATGCGCACTGTAAACAGGTTCCTGGTAAAAGGGTAACATTCCGAATCAGGCCATGGTGAATTGACTTATACACGGCAGAAGTTGAACATTTGAAGCCGAAATTACGAGGCTTTAATAAACCGGGCCTAACTGGTTACTAATTCAATATCGCACCGTGAGCACGAACTGGAAAAGCTGGTTGGTAGCAGGTAATGCTTATTCTTGATTTGCACGGCTAGTTTAATATATATGATAAAAATTTATGTTGTACAAGACAAACACATGCATAAAACAAGGAGATGGACTGGGCTGAGATAGTTTGAGCTCAACACGTACAGAACCAACTTCGTCCCCGTGGCATCGAGCAGCATGCATGCTACATGTGGCTCAGTGGCACATGTAGCTCAGGTTTTGTTTTAGTCCCACGATTTGACCTTGGTGATTATGCACATGTATGTGGCCTATTTTCGAGTCGTATAATAGGGGTGTAACTGTATTGTGGCGCCATCAACATCAAACTAGTTTTTCTGCGGCCACAAATTTGGGGCAACATTTTTTGAAAAATTTCAAACTTCTAAAAATGTGAAAAACAAAAATTGTGAGCCCCAAGCCTAATCCTTGGTGCGCCACTGTTGAAGCTGCTTCCTCACCTTTCAATATACATGTATTAAAAAAAATGATCTTATGCACAAAGCGCGCGGGGAACTAGTCTGTCAACGTCCTATACCGAGGGCAGCTAGTATTGACTATGCACCCTAAAACCATGTTATATTCATATACAGTGCGAGTCAAAAAAATAGTTTTATTCTGTAGCAATAAAGATAAGATATTTTCATTTGTACTTTTAGAGTAACTCTTCCTGCTTCTTTTGGTGTCATTTTCACTAGATTAGTTTTCATGCATGACAACTAAAGGGGTCGGGTGAAATCTGACTTGCGCCAACAGGTCAGGGCTGGATAAGAAAGAAACAATTTAAAAGCACACAACAATTGTCTACCAAAGAGACAAAACAGTATTTCGTTAGCTTTAAAACTTCGTGTTTATTTAAAACATTTAAATTAAATTAAAAAGGCAATTAAATTCCACGGTGTCCTAGTCCTCAACATGGCCATCATCTCGTTCAATGCACAGCTGGGCTCGGCGCATCATTCCTGCAACAGCACGGCGAATCACCTCCCTGTCTTGTCTGAGAATGTCAATTTCACGAGTTATCCTTTCCTGGAGGTCATCCAGATTTTGCCTACTAAAAATCTTGTAAGCAAGATGCACAAATCTGAACTGATTATGCATTCAATGACCAGAACCAAGGCAATAGTTGTGTCTCTTTCTTGGCCAATTTTAAAAGTGTATAGTTTTTTTTTACTCACACTGCACTATAAATTGCCATCTAATGGTAAGAGAGCAGTTGGTGGTGGCGTACTGCCCGACGCCATTGGGACGAGGCTGGAATTGAACACTTGGCAACTGAATTGCGAGGCTTTGATTTTAACCAAAATCAGTGAATGAGGACTAGATAGGCCTATTAATGATCAAGTAATTTGATCATGTTATTGGAAAGTGCGTCGCGGCTCACTCTCAAAACTAGAACAGGAACTGATGAACGTTTATAAGATCATCTGACAAATCAGGTATTGATTGACCGAAGACAATGTGTACAAATGACCCAAAGGGTTTAAAAGAAAACACGTAACTAGAACAAGGGTCCCCAAACATCCTAGTGATGGATGCTTTAAATTACTGAAAGAAAATACCAGCTAGGAGTGCAGGGCAATTGACGAGCAACGACAGGCAATTACCCCTCGATGTTTGCTTGTCCATCCTCTTACAGGTAACGTCACCATGGAAACTGGCTACTTGTGTGTGGAGGACAGTAGATGGATCAGCAAGGAGCAAGTGTGCGATGGTGTACGGGATTGCGGACGGTTAGGAGATGATGAAACATTCTGTTGTAAGTAGCCTTTAATGATAGTACTATTTAATAAGACGTTGAAGTAAACGTTCCCATTTGAAAGTTACGCTCCTCGTGCTCTTCGACAAATTCGATTTTGTATTATTAAATTTCTTTCCTACCAAAAACTTCTTTTTTCCCCCATTTGCGAGCAAACTGGCTCCCGGTCTGGGCATTATCGATACTGCTTGTGGGGTAGGGATCTGCCTACCCAGCGAGAACAGGAATTATTGTCCAGCAGCCAATATTTGGAAATTGTAAAGTAATTAGTCAATAACTTAACATGGGCCGATTTTTGTTCGGTCGATGTCTCATTCAAAAGTGAAGAACTTTTGTGTTGCTAGAAAAAAACAGCAATGATTTTAGAAAAGGAATCAAGTTTCGGGATGAAATTCGAAAATTGCGCGGGAAATGCATCTTTTTCTGATTTACGTATATTTAATGTTATTAAATTGTTATTGTGTTTGCTATGTCCATGCTATTAAAGATGCTGTTGCCTAGTTAGTGGTGTCACTGTGCAGTTCAGAAATTCCATCTGTAAACCTATTCGTCTGGTAAAGGTTCGAACAAGATTTATTTAATGCCAAATATTTTCTCAATGATCGCAGGATATGTATTTTACCTCGGAGAAAAAAACGAACATTCTTGCAATATTGTTTTTTATAGAAGGAATGAAGCGACGAAGCATTACCCCCACGTCAAAACTAGCATTGAATTCGAAAGAGACTGGCGTACAATGCCCGTGCTTCTACAATAAACAATGCCACAAAGTCTCCATTGTCAAACCATGCCTTGCCCTCGCTTTTCGAATGTATTCTTGGCCGGTAAACTTCAGCACTTTGCTTGACGGATTGTGTTATTCCCGCGTAATTTAGGAAACGTTCCTACGTTGCTCTCACAATGTAAAACCGACATCAGCTGTTTGCAACCATTCAACATTGAAATTGCCAAAATATTATGAAATATCCTACTTGAGTTTGCATGTAAATAATAGGATCAAGCATCATGCAAAATCGTCGTGCCTAATTTGCTGTCATTTTCGAGAGAAAAGAAATTACCATCATATTCTCAGGATGGTTAGAACCAAGCCACATCGCAATAATAAAATAGAAACTTACGTTGCGTCGAGAAAAAATAACGGTGCCTGGTCACAGTTTTCTCAAAATATCAACTGAGCTAAAATTTCGACAGGTTCTTCTTTTTATAACCTGCTTCAGATTTCGTGTACAAATGTATTGCTGTTCCTTTAATCGACAAAAAAGAGCTAAAGTTCGTATACCCTCGCTTAAGTTTTAGGGAATGGCGCTCCGATTTTCGGAGCTGCAATATTTAGGCATTACAATCAGTTACGAGTTTTCCAATTAAATGCATCGCCCAAAATGGTCGGCAACATCGTGTGACTGTCGCCACCAATGTCATACTAAAAAGAACGGGATGGTATATTGCAAAATATTGGTAAACATACCAACTGTCTACACTCGTGGACAAACGCTTCCTAATAAACAAACAGTGAGGTAGCTTCATACCAAGGCCGGGGAAAAAAATTGCCAGACAGTGTTTTACAAGGTTTTTTATTTACAGTGCAGACGGTGTGCAGTCCAGTCTGCATTGAGCGGCGCTACCAGTTGTCGATGAAACCCAGCACACCCTCAGCTTGTCTCCTTGCAGCGATCTGCCAGTAATTGAAACATTTCCGGCTACGTTCTACCCGTCGTGGTCTGTTCGTAATTTTGCAGTTACATCCCTCCGGCGATGAAGCCCGCAGCCTTATCGATCTCATACGTGTGCTCTAGTATAAAGGCAGAGACATTCAGCAAGTGGGCAAATAGCTCACAGATCACTCCAACATCAAAAGTCACAATATTTACCTTTTAGAAAGCAATATATGCGCCATAACACTTAGTGATGCTTTTCTTTGACACCAACCGTTCAAGTGAGAGTTATCAACAAACAAGAGAGACGAGATTTCCCGCTATTCCGAAAAGTAGAAGGCTTTTATCTGCCAAGGGAAAAGTGCAATGGGAAAGCTTGACCCCTTCCTCCATTATCTGAGTTTTCTCAGCTAGTAACCTACCGCAAGAACGACACACACTTCAAAAAGTCGGCTTTTACTGTGACACCGGGAATCTGTCCCCTAAAGACAGTCTCTAGCTGCTGCGTATGTCAGGCTATTTAACATTGAACTCGAAATGCTTATAACGTAACAGTGTTGTTTTTTAATTTCTATGAGTGTAGTACGACTCCTATGCCACGAGCAAACCTTGTCATAAGTGTAAGTACGAGAATGAGTATGGGGGGCAATTACATTTCCATGAGAATGAGTATTCATTGAGCAACAGTCATGTCCCCAAGGACTTTTGCAGTCACTAGGCACATAAGCATTACCGATAATGGGTCAATAGGGAGACTTTCCCATAGAATTGTGCACAATCTTTCCCCAAAACTTTAATGAGCCCTAACCCCAATTTTGCCTTATCCTACCGCACGAATGTTGGTTTTTTTTTTTTACCAATTAGACCACAAGCAATCGATCTAGCCGATTTGCGACTTTACAATTTTGCCTCTAATAGGGGCTGAGGCATTACGGAGACATTGAAATGTTTCCCTAATTCCACATGTCTCCAGGAGGTTAAACTAATGACGCTAAAATGTCTCCCAAATGTCCTATTTGTGGTTGTAAGAGAAAGGGACGAATTGAACATCTTTCCTGTATGTGTCTCTAAAGAAATTTGAATTCCTGAACAGTTCTATTAGTACGAGTATTAGTACAAATCCTTTGCCACGAGTGGTATTGGTAGGTTTGTGGTGGCAATATTGGGATATAGAGTGGATCCTGCTTTGACATTATGAACAGTTTTCTTTAATATTGTCAAGAACATTAACAATCGTATACTTTACGTTCCAATTTGTCTGCTTTTTACATGTCAAATGATATAGGCCTGTAAACGCTTGAAACAACCACTGTTATTCTAAAATCACATTGATATTTTGTTTTTATGGAATTTACTTGCACTTGTGTGACTACTCACCATTATCTTACCAACCCGGGGAGGTTAGGAGATTTCAAACGCCTCACCCAGGTGCTTCAACCCGCCAAATCGTCCATTCCAATTACTTCACTAGAACACGATCGCGACCGTTTGACAAAATCGCATTTGATTCTTATTCATGTATTAGTCAAGTTAAGTATGAGCCGGATTTTAGACAAAAATGTGCATCTACATTGAGTCCCTATACGTTTGCAACCAATTTGACCATTTTTTTTTTTACAAGGGAACGGTTACGTTTACAAGGGAAGTATACCAATGAGTTTCACATCTTACGCTGGCTGTTTTAGCATTTCAATAGCGCCATTTACATGTACATAGTGTGGTCTTAGCCGTGGTCTTAGCCCTCGCATCCTCCTCTTTCGAAGCTGTTTGGGCATGGCACTGCACAACTTTTTGGACTTTACCATGCAAAGAGGGGTCATTGGAAACTCTGAGTAGTAAATATGCGCAGCAGCAGGCCCGCTTTAGCTAGGTCGGCTAATGTGGCTTCAAAATGCTGAACCGCCTCGGGTCACAAACGTGCAGTTGATAAAACCATGATATAAGCTTGAATGTTACCACTTGCAAAGAAACTTGAACCGCGAACTGATCCACCAGCTTCCTGGAATTGGTATGGACAAGTTGCAACCATAGTCAACATTATCAATTTGATTTGTACGCTGTCGCATACGATCGACTGTTGAAGACTCGCCAAAGCTGGCACCATCTTAACACCGGTCGTATGGTCACAGGAAAGGCTGGGCGTGACTCCCATCTTGATATTGTCATTAACTAGTGCAGGGCCAGTCGAAAATGTGTGTGTTCGGAAACAACGCACATTATTCAATGGTGTGAACGCACACTCGCAAGTTAAACGCACAAAATGTCGTCACCCCTGGCACTGATATTTACCCCTACTGGACAATACGGTATCGCCCTACAACTGTAGGGCGTAGTTTTAAGGCGATACCACATTGTATTAGACTTGCTCAGTCGACCGCCTACATACAGAACAGTGATGGTTGCTCAGTTGACTACAAAATGCATGTGCCCGTGCATGCCACCGTGCATGCCACTCACGTATATGTACGTAAGAAGACATGGTGTGCAGTGCTATCGTCCTACAATGTGCCCGTCCTTTTTGCACTGTTTGCGTCATATTGAGCACGCACGCTTTAGCTCGAACATGACGTAAACAATTGAAAAGAACCCCATGATGTGCCCGTCCTTTTTCCATTGTTGCGTCATATATTAGTAAGCACGCGCGCTTTTGCTCAAACATGACGTAAACAATTGAAAAGGACTGCGCGTGTTCTAGGTATATAATCTGCCACGTTGAGGCTCAGAAAATGCTGCTTTTTTGCAGCTTTTTCGAAAACCCCTCGTCCAAACCACTTCAAACTTGACACTGCACATTCGGTGGTGCTGAGCAATACGCCCGCCGATTTTCAACTTCATACGGTGCCCGGTTCTGGAGATAATCGGCGGACAGACAGACAGACAGACAGACAGACAGAGATTCCTTGAATTGTAGTATAGATGCTATGAGTGGCACCGAATGTCTGACAGACTGGCAAAGATGAAATTAACAAGAGCCCGGGGGACGTTCGGGACAGTACAGAGGAACTGCTTGCTTGTCCCTGGTGACGGAGTTAGGTCGAATGTTTACCAAAGGCAGTAGATAATTACTCCTTGGGTATGACTCAATAGAATTAAATACAAAACCTCGTGTCAACTACGACTCAATCTTGCTCCCGATGGTGTTTGGTTTACGAAATAGATTGCTTCAAAAATTTAGCAAATTGAGAAAACAACTGAAACTATTCTGGAAATTGGAGATTGAAAGCGTGAGTAGGCATGATGTCCAAGTGTGGTGTAGAATGCCATACAAGTATAAACGTCAATTTGTTTTCATAAGCCACACAAACATTGTTATTGCAATTTATTTGTCAGACTTCACAATGCATGTAACGAAAACATTGTGTCAGATATGTTAAAGATAATCAGTCCTGGGGCAGTTGATTTGAGATATGACTGATATTTTGGAAAACTACAACATTACAAAAATCAAAAACATTCAAGATCATCCGTTTATTACGGGGGCGGATCCCGGAATTTTTGTATTTTTGTTTCACCAGCAAAAATTTCTGAAATGAAGACATATTTTTTTCTCCGGATATTTGGCCTCCGTAAATTCAATAGGTGGACGACGATCATCAACACTATATTACAGAATAGTGTAGAAATACCCCCGTAACCAGCTGGCTCTGACAAAATTCTGTGCACAGGCGGATATTATTATCATAGTTGTTTTTGGGGTGTTGGAGCAGGGGTGGGAGGGGGGGGGGGGTGGGTTTCACATTATTTTCAATATATTTCTATGAAAAACAAAAATTTGAGACGGAGCTGGGGGGGTTGACCCCCGAAACCCTCCTCTGGATCCGCGCCTGTATTATTTTGAAAGGTCTTCGTGAGTTTCCAAAACATGTACACTATGAGCAATGTATTCAAATTGTACATAATAGGTTTAAACACAAGCAAAACAAATAAACAACAAAAGTTACTATTTACTGATACCCAGGCAATGCCAAAGTAAAATAACAAATAATGAAACAAAGTAAAGAACAACAAGATAAAAAGGTCGACTATATGCTTATCAAATTGGAACATCTTAGGGAAATTTTATGATAAGCTATCGTATAAGCTGTTCAATGAAAGTTTGATGTTGATTGCATGGAGGCCTGAAATAGGCATCTTTCCAGTTAAAATCTGTTTGCAATGATGATTGCGACAGTTTTGTTGGCCGTTAATACTGAGACGTTTCCATACCTGTCAGCGCACATCTCATATGCGTTCTGTAACGCTTGACATCAAAGCGAGCTTGAGTGCGCATGCAATGGTGCAAGCCTCCTCGGTGGCTCGGATTCGTCTACAGTTCTTTCAATTGACCACTCTTAAACAAAACCCGGATTTTCATAAAGCAGTATTTACATAAATGGCGTCAATGCATGTTATTAAGGCCAAAAACGGTGTCCGTTTTTGTGCGTTTATCAGTTGCGTATCTCTGATGCGTACTCTAAAAATCCATGTGTCCGGCATTATTATTTGTTTAAAGTTTTCCATCCAGCCGGGTTTGGTTTCGTTCGCCCACTACGCCGATGTAATTTAAACTTCGAGAACATTGTCTCTTTCGTTGAGAGACCTTTGGGAAATCATTGTTGCTGAAGGGTCTTACCTCGCCATGTTTGTGGTTTCTGTAAAACTCACGTTCAGTTGAAAAAGCAGGACAGAACTTTACATTTTTTTTTCAAATGACACTGTCAGCTTTGCATTATAGTGTTCAACTAAATTTAAACCAGACATGATTGTGCTCTCTATTTGTTTGTCTTTTGGTCTACACTCAAACATAAAAAACTTATGTAGAAGAGGTTGAACCCTAATCACACTGTCCTATTTTCATGGCTGCCGGGCAGTTTTGTCAAGATGTATGGAAAATAGTTTAAGTGCCAACCAAAGGAGCTTCGACCATTTTTTGTTTGTATAAAAATGGTTTCCAAACTCAAATTCTTTCACTTTTTACAATATAGATTGTCGATAGGCTCAAGCCATATCATCACTGAAAAGCGATAGTAAGTCACGTGCTCCTTCAAAAGATCACGTGTTCATACAAATAAGAATATAGAACCAAAAGGATGCATGGAAAGTCAACCGTAAAATTTAAACATATTTTGTCAGCAGCTGAAAAATCAAATGGTGTAACACTGATGAACAACTGGTGATCTGGTATAGACACCACATGCTAGGAAATATTTTTTTATAAACAGGATTGTGAATATCTCTCAAAGAAAAGTTGAGGGGTATTTGAGAAAGCAATTTACCCAATGAGAGCTGAGAACGCATTTACCCTGGGTCAGGTGAACAAAAATCGTCCAATAAGGACTCAATGCGATTAGTCCCCACCGGAGCCCTTTAAATCGGGCGGTGGGGAGGAGCGATTGTGAAAATAATCTCTCGATGACGCGTTTTAATTATAATCCAAGTTTCCACAGTTAACTGTACGTTATTAAGTAGGTTCTGGACGAGCAATAATGGGAAATTGGGAAGATGCAGATATAAAATTATTCAAAAAAAGGGATATTGCGATTTGCTTCCGCAGCACAAACTATGAGGACACTTAAAATGTTCTTGTTTCTCAACGGAAAGTCGCCCATATGATATATGTATTTTCATTTGCGTCAATTTCCGTCAGCACTTTTCAAGTCAAGCACGGAAGAATCCCTTGCCCTTCTCCCGCAAGTTCTACGTCTTTGTAATAAAAACAAACTCGACAGAAGTGCTTACAAACCACTTCTCCAGCATGTGGAGGGTGCCGCGTGTCTAGTGCTTTTCCGACACTGACGATAAGATATGTAATTCACGGCAACTTCACTCAAAAATGTTCATTCTTCGAAAAAGAAAAGAAAACAGTTTCTTTTTTTTATATTGATTTCTTTCCGATCTGAAAGGAAACTGCTTCAAGTGAAGCTTGATAAAATGTTTGGAGTAATATATTCAGAGAATTGAACACTCCTGGTTCTACAGTATAGGTCGGGAGGCCGGCTACCTTTCACTTTTCTGTTTTTTAATAAAAAGATCTTTGCAAATATCAGGGCTATTTTTATCAGCACTTAAAATCGTTTTCGCGAAGATGGAAAGTGCCTCTTTCCTCGCGTCTGAAGAATGTTTTCAGTATTGTTCTTAAAGCTTCTAGTCAACTAAGAAATGTTGTTTTCGTTTGATTGGAAATGTCCCCTGAACACGAAAAGGCCTAGTTCTTAAAACCGCTGTGATCGTGTTAATAATGGGAATAACTACAAACCCTAAAATAATATCTATATTTTTTTTTTTACTTTTGATAAAAAAAAAAACCACCTACACCATTTCTCCAAAACACGCTAATTTGGTACCAAAAATTCGTTTTCTAGTTGAAATTGTAATATAATTAATTAAAGGAGTCTATGAGATGCGCCTTTGTTCCAATTGTTTTCTTTTATCGTAGAGCCACTTCTTATAGAGGATGTCTTTGCTTTGAAGCTGTTATCCAATTTCTCTGGGTGTTTTTTGTACTCGACACCTGAGTCACAATAATTGTCAATGTGCAACCATGGAAAATGCTACAACTGAATCGTGTACAGAAAATCCCTTCAGTGGTGGATTATTCGCATAAGTCACGTCACACCAAAAGCGCCATCAGTTGTCAGGTTATGCTCATGGCTTTATAAACATTCTGCATGTATTGGATAAAAGTGCATGCTCAGTTACTTTTTTAAAACGCTTTTAATGCCTTCTAATAAGCAAATCGACTGCCCATATTAAGCGCCCCAAGCAGTCAAGAACCACTCGGTTTTTAGTCTGGCTTCCATGCTAACCAGCAAAATTTCGTTTGACCACTCTATAGGTTATCAGGGGCGGATCGAGGATTTTCCAAAGGAGGGGGGCGTGAAATGTAACATGCAGCAAATGGTGAAGGCAACTGTGTGGCGCCTACGCCGAAGGCCAAGGGGGGGGGGACACATAACGTGATGACAAGTGTATTATGCGAACGCTGCGCGAAGCTCTAACGGCGTGGAGTCCGGGGCCCTTGCTCTATGGTGCGATTGTCACAGATGGAATTATGAATTTTAAATGACGGTGGTCGGAAATGGATTTAACACAACTCAGACAGTACTAACAAATTCAATCTTTTACCCCAGAGTTTCAGATAACAAAAAAAAAAAGAATTAACTTAAATTTTTTAAACCGTCAACTGAACAGAAATTAAACCCAAACATATAGTAAGCCTTAGATTAACTGGTTGTGAGAGATAAACTTTAACTGCAATGAATGGGCGTTGGCAAACTGCCAAATGAAAGCAAATTAAAAAATAAAAGCAATGAAACTACAAAACCTAAATTAATTTATACAAAAGCAACGAATATTATCTTGGATGGATTTGCTTTCCTCAAATGTGAGCCGAGCCCAAGCCTGAAAACACTGCGTGACAGAAATTAAAAAGAACAGAATGCATGCGTTTAGGCAAACTGACATTTTGTAAGCTCCAACTCAAGTTAATAAAATGCAATTTGATGATACCAACTCAACAATGGAAAGCAAGCAAAATAAAGCCGATCAGAATAAAGCCAAGCAAAATTCAATGTAAAAGCCAAGCAAAATAAAGGCATGCCATGTAAAATCCATGCAATGAAGAAAAATCATAAATCATTACTTACAGAAGGCTTGAGAGTGCCGAACTTAAAAGCCTCTGGTTTTGGGCGATTTGAGGAATTGGTATGGATATTTAACTATAAATTGACGCGATACGGGTGGGTGTGGTGGTTGACGTACGACAATCAGGCAGGTCCAGTCGGGTAGCTTGCTTTTGGTAGAACTTGGCCTTCCTTCAGAGCAGCGTCCAGTTGTCTCCTCCGTAACTTCTGTGCAGCCTGCAGACCACCACTGCCCATTTGTGTCAATGTGGCACTCTGCCGAGATTTGGCATTCTAAACCTTATATATTACATTATTAACACAAAGGAAAGTATTGGAATAGATCTAGCTTAACACAAATAAAAGAACACCAGGGAGCTGCATGAACACACATTCCATTAGACTGGTAGGTTCGGAGTGAGGCAACAATAGGCAACAAAGGGCAACAATAGGGACAATGGTACCCTACAAGTCGGTCTTTAGAAATCTCAGTGCCCCGTATGTAAAACGCTATGGAGTTTGAGATTTTAATAGGAACAAAGGAGAATAAAAGAAGGGAAGTCAAGTGGACAATAGTGATACCCCATAACTACCCAAAAATACAGTTGTGTGTGTGTGTGTGTTGGGGGGGGGGGGGTCCCCCGTCCCCCACCAATTGACGCCCATGCCGAAGGCGTGCCCGCCCGCCCCGCTAGAGGGGTCTGGATCCATTTCCTGTAATCTACAGCATATTTTACAGCATAGGTCTCTTCTCGCTCGTCACTGCCTTTTTTGTCTCGTCGCAGGCGCGCTGTCTCGGCGCAGTTTTTTGGTCCTGACGCTTTTTCATTCTAATAACAGTATGACAGACCCCCCCCCCAATAATAATTGTTGTTATACCTCTGTCTTGAAGACTGTATTTTCTTTGGCCTAGAATGATCACGTGTTAAGTTTATAAAAAGTCTTGGCACACTTCCTGTGGGATATCACGTACTTTGACTTTGTACGTACGATGTGAAACGCTTGTATCGTTGGTACCCACGCTATTTTCAACATGTTTTCACATATGAGTGGGAGCAGCGAACTAGCAGACGATCAGCTGTGTCGAGCACGCGACATGCATGTGAGTTGACGTTTGATTGTCATCATGATTGTTGTGTTTACTGCTGTTTGTTTTCGTGATTTTTACATCCAAAGAATCCAAGACAGAGGTATAACAAAACAATTGTTGACTGCTGTGATCATATCCCACTTCAAAACAGAAAACAATGGTTAATTGTCTTTTGTGCAGCTAATTCTAGCAGGCTACGGTCTGACGTGAACTTCCCTATTAATTTGGTCTCGCCCTCTTTTTTCCTTCTCTTTTTGAGTCTCTCTCCCTCTCTATATCTTTATTTCTTTGGGAAGGAAAAAGGGGGGACGTGCGCCCCCACGCCCCCTTTGGATCCGCCCCTGGTTATTGCCGTAAAACCGGCAGTTGTCGAGGATATACCACCCCTTCCAAATTTTGACCAAGGGATCATCAATATATTTTGTACTGAAAATATGGAGTAAAATAAAAAAAAATGTTGAAAAGTTATTAACTGGAAAATGAAATTCACTCAAGGAAGGGAGCCCTAAGGGGATATTGGGAAAAATTTCACATAATGGAAAAATAATTTCAGTCCTCTATTTCGTGCTCTTATCATATCGTGTGCTCGAAATGAATTATTTCATGTGCTCGAAATGAATTATTTTGGTCTGCTCGAAATGATTTATTTCGTGCGCTCGAAATCATTTCGGGCGCTCGAAATTTTGTATTTTGTGTTCGAAATCACTTTGTGATTTCGTGCACACGAAGTGATTTCGAGCGAACGCATTTCTTTAGTTTTGAGTGGTCGCTACAAGCCCTTGTACTTGGTGATCTTAACTGTAAGAATGGAGGCATTATTTGTACTTCATAACACAGGATATATTATATACACATAATCAATTCCTATGATGATATCGACCCGTACTTGATACACTCGAGTGGCATTTGAAAAACGTGAGTTGCAATGAAAGTGTCCTCTGGGTAAGTTTTGGATTACGAGGATCTGGGCCCAGATTGCAATAGATACAACCTGTGGGAGTTCACAGTAGATGCACTTGTTTATCAACCCAAATGAGGCTTGAAATTGGTTTGATGCATGCCGCTCAGTACGGTAATCAAATATGTAGGCCGCTTGCAAAGTTTATGACCCTAAATAATTCCCTAATCCCCATGTAATACGACTTGAACTCTGTGGTCCACTTTCCATTAATTCCCATTTCCAGTCTTCAGAGAATTGCTAAATAGGAATATGCGTTGTTTTTTCATATGTGGCGTTGCATAATTATACGCTTTTGTTATTTGCGAGAAGCGAGTTTTGACGGTTAATCTGATAACGTCGGATTCTGCCGCTGGAACGACAATTGTATACTAAACAGAGAATGAACGGTATTGAAATGTCGAAATGTAACGATCTATCGAAATCGGGCAAATAAATCAAATGAAGTTTTGTAGTGTATAAAGGCAGTATACAAACAATATGTAAAAAATCAGTGTGTATAAAGCTGCTTTCTTACTTTTATGGAAAAGGAATAAGGTAGGGAAATAATTTAAATTCTAGAGATCTTTACCAACAGGTTTTGAACCAGAGGTGTTGAAGAGTAATGTGAGTTAGCCCTCAGTCTTCGTGGACAGAGCACATACCCGTTACCTATCTGTCGACCTCCATTAGATATCTTTAAACACTAAGTCTTTACACAATATGACGAAAGGCGAGAGCAATGAGCAATGTAGTGGTGCGTGCGTTTAGTTAGTGCTGTAAAGATGCATTACTGTTGACTGAGAGATGTCGAGGTGTGTCCAGCCATACGGGAGGATGCTCTATGGTCCATTAAATAGCAATGCATGCGTGGATGAGCTGTCACACCGTTTTTTTTTGTTTATTTCATGCTACTTCGCTACGCTCATACGCATGAAAAACAGTTTGGTTTATATACGCCAACACAGCAATTCAAGGCAAATACGCAATTGTTTGATAATTCTTGATAATACTATTTTATTCAGACAGCATGGGATGTAAGGTTTACATGCACAATGATGCATAACAAGTACTTGTTAACAAAAATAGATTTAAGTAAAACAGTAACCAAGAAGTTGCTTCATACGACTTTTTTTTTTTTTACATTTCAAACCATAGCCACAGTGGCTGCACTGGGCAACTGCCCGACCTTGGCCATCTCGGCCCTTCAGGTTTTCTGCCTGGGAACATCATGCTGATATTAAAAGAAACGGAAACACCAACTTTTTTTATTTTTCATTTGTCATACGTATTACATATGTCAACTGCCATAATTATTCTCACTCTTGCCCAAGTCCATTATATATATTTAGACTTCTTCGACATTTAAACGTGCCACTTGGCATAACTGTACAGTTTTGTTGTTGTTGTTGTTTTTTGGCCATACATGATACATAATTATGTAATTATTCTCACTCTTGGCCAAGTCCATTATACATATTAAGACTTCTTATACATTCCTACGTGCCACTTGGCATAACAGTATTTTTTTTTTTACTCAGTTATAGACAGCTTTTGACACTTGAAGACGTGTGGTTAAGTCTCTCTAAAATGTATGATTCTTTGCTGTAGTGGTCTTCCACCGGCCATGTTGCATTATAAGTTCCTCTGGAATTTTGTTGTTAGCTATAAGCGAGTGGCCCCTCCTGACCGCAAACTATGAAGGCCAAAACGTTTCACATCTTCAACTCCGATTGATTTAAGTGCATCAAAAACAACTCTCTTAATCTTGTGTAACTAAGTGGTTTGTTCTGGGTACGCTTGTAGGAATTGGAGGCAGAACAGAAAGTAAGAGGAGTAAAATGAACTGATCGTCACCTATACTGATCCCTAGCTGTTTCATAAATCTTGTCAGAATAACATATGGGGAATAGAAACTCTGTGAGGCGGGAAGAAATGCTACATTGCCCTTTCTGGAAATGTCGGTTTTAGACTTTGGAATAAAACTTTTAAGACCTTGTGCGTCTGGTAGAGGTGTAATGTGATTGGCTTTGATTTCAGCAATCTCATTGTGCCTAAACAAAAGGGCAAACTTCAAGGACACGTAGCAGGCTGTTCCGAGTTGCATGAGTGAGCAATCATCACCGGCAAATTTATCCACAATTTGGTTGAGTTGAACTAGGGACAACGGATCTTTCTGAACCGCAGGATGATGTAGACGTTTCCTAAAACTGATCTAAAAATTAATGTGGCCTGACGTTGCGAACTTAGCAAGTTCTTCTTCAGAGGCTAAAACACAAATGACAGAGGTACATACATTAACATGGGGGTGCACACAAACATGCAGGGCTGAAAGAAGATACACAAAAGGAGGATTAGGTGGGAAAGGTGTGGAAAGATGCAGGGGAGGGTGGATGAGAGAACAAAGGAACAAAGGGAGATGGCAGACCACAAGGGGTCTGGTGTAAACAGGGGAGGGACCAGAAAGGGAAGGATCAAAGGTCACAGGGAGTGGGAACGGACAAAAGAGTGTGAGAGTGATGATGATGGGGAAGTATGGGGAGGAAAGGGATTAAGGATGGGGGAAGATGGGTTAAACACAAACAAGGAAGACCAGGTGGATTATCTGTAACAGAAGACAATGGAGGAAGAAAAGGATTAATCATTCCCAAGTTGGATGTTGAGACCATGTGGTTGAATAGTTCGAAGACGGTTCATCCACACTTTCTCTCTGCTGAGGCGAACTGAGTCCTTGCGATGGCCAAGAGATTCAATGCCCTGCAAAATCATATCAGAAATGGAGTGGTTAGGCAGGTTGAAGTGATGACCAACAGGGGTGTCTAGTTTCTTGGTGTTGACCGTTGACCGGTGGACATAGAAACGCTTTTTGAGCGTATTCTTAGTCTCACCTACATACTGCACTCCACAGACCCTGCAAGAAATGAGATATATGACATTAGAGGTGTTACAAGTGATGTTACCAATGGTTCTGTGGGTAGTGACAGAAGAGTGGCCAGAAAAGGAGTCAGACTCCTGGATATGAATCTGGCAGACAACACATTGGAACTGCACTTGAAAGTACCATGCTGGGTGGGAGGGGATGCATCTAAGGATGGGACTTCAGCTCGAACAATCAGGTCCCGTAGATTTCGAGGACGCCTGTAAGCCAATGTGGGGCCGTTGGGGATGGCGCGGGCAAGGCGATCTGAAGTATGGAGGATATGATGATTGTCATTAGTGATTTTGCGAAGGGGAGGGAGTTGCTGAACAATGTGAATCTATAGGATTGTCCTTGATGTTCATTAAGGAATGGAGCCATTTAATGGCAGAAGCAGTTGTCGTCATTACACTAACGGATCGTGATGTTGAATTGGTATGGGATAAATAAGCTGCCACAATTCCCTCGCTTACTGGGAAAACATGGGGATTTTGCATTGAACCAACCATTTAATGAATTGACGGCACTTATAAAAGTAAGAATTGCAAGACCCAACCGATTTTGCTGCGATAGCTTCATGCAACAACTGCTCCTTGGATCCTGAGACTACGGGCGGAGAGTCTGCCCAAAATGGTTGCTCCAGTATGATCTGTACAAAAAATATATATAAAAAACAGTGTGAGTGAAAATATATAGAAAATAGATTAGCTTCAAAGCCTTAAGAAAAATCTATCTTGACTGCAGCCATCATGCTTTTGAACTCTGGGGAACCTAGCAGGGAATTGGTATTTCGTCCGTGAACTAGGGCCATTTGCCCGGGCATCGTGAAAATGTCGAAAATATTGGGTCTATATATATTGTCCAAAGCAAAGGCCAGAAAGGACTAGACTAGAGGGCCACCATGGGAATACAAGCACCCCTGTTCCATGACAAGATTGCAAATGAGATAGTACAGACAGGATCAAAGAGACAGGTGGGACTAAGAGTGCATTCTCTGCCGACCAATCTTGGGCAAAAGCATCAACGGCTTGTGTACCAGGGTTCAAAAATCTGGAAAAGAAATGAGGCAATTTTTGCAAAGTCTATTGTGAACGGACCCCACTTGGCATTGATTGCTTCGAAGAACTCTGCCGATAGGCCCCAGTCATCTACATCTATCAATTTGCTGATGTAGTCGGCTTGATCGTTGAGGGAACGAGGGATCCAGTCAACTTCTAGCCGGATTCTTTATAATATCGGTGAATTTGTTGACACTAGGTTTCAGATTAAGAGGAGGGTGTGCCTCGTGATTCTTTAGACATCTCTGCTATTGTGGCTGCGATTGAAGGCAGGAATGACCAATATGACTGTGGGGCTTGGACTGGAATATTCCTGTTGACGTTCCCGGTGAAGTAGGGGTTGAATCTAAACCTTGATCTTTGCTGGTGGAAGCCGTCATTAGCTGCATTGGTGGGGCCAGACTGGAAGGGACACTGCCTCGACCAGTGTACGGGCATACCGCAGGCAAAGCAGTTATAGCTTGACAAGCCTGTAAGGAAGAAGGGGGAAAAGAAGAAATACGCAGACAGAAAACAAACTAGACGAAGGGGAGGGCGGGAAAATTTAGGACTAAGTAAGAGCAGCACGGTGTCTAACCAGTGTTCAGCATCTGTGCATGAGCCTGAAGTGAAGGGCGTTGGCTGGGAGCACGGTTAAATACCGCGTTCACCGTGATTACGTAATAGAGGAATTTGGTTCACCGTCTTTCTGTGCCAAACAAAACTACATTTTCATGCTACTTCGCTATGCTCATACGCATGAAAAACAGTTTAGTTTAATACGCCAACACAGCAATTCAAGGCAAATACGCAATTGTTTGATAATTTTTGACAATACTATTTTATTCAGACAGCATGGGATGTCAGGTATACATGCACAATGATGCATGTTGAAAAAAAAACCAAAGTAAAATGTGTGTACCTCGAAAAAGGCGACGATCAGCAGTGTGTAGCGTATCAGACCCGTGATACTGGGAATCTCGTCTCTTGCGCTTGCGGCTCTCGAGGTCCTTCAAAGCCTCTTCCTCGGCGATCTTGACGCTTTTTGCTGCTCTGCAGACAGGTTGCCAGAGCCTTTCTTATCGAGCTTGGCAACAGTCACCCACCCGGCCTTACTTCCGTCGGCTATACGGATCTTTTTCTTCCGGTCGGCTACCAGCTCCTCTGCTTCTTGAAGAATTTCCAAAGCCGAGTCTGGGTCGGGGTTGTTCACTAGGGCCAACTTTGCTCTGTCCAGAGCAATCTCAAGCTTACCGCAGAACTCGAACTGTTCGGTATTGCCGGGCCTTTCAAGCTCTTTCGCCTCCAGCTTATTTCTCAGCTCTCGGATTGAACTGGACTCCTGCTTCGGTGTCGAATTGGCGCCGAATCCACCGTCAAAGTAGTCTTTAAACTTCTGAAAAATTAATCTTGTATCAGAGGGTCGCCCCTCTTCGGTCGACATAGTGTCTTCGTAAATTTAGGACTAAGTAAGAGCAGCACGGTGTCTAAGCAGCGTTCAGCATCTGTGCATGAGCCTGAAGTGAAGGGCGTTGGCTGGGAGCACGGTTAAATACCGCGTTCACCGTGATTACGTAATAGAGGAATTTGGTTCACCGTCTTTCTGTGCCAAACAAAACTACATATTGCTCAAGCGAAGAAGACCTTCCTTTGTCATGCGACAGAACCAAACATGGACATTGATTGTCCACGAACCACAATACTGACAGGATTTTTCTTAACCCCCCCCCCCAATGAATCACCAAGTTATTACCGTCTTTAGTGTAAGGTTATCAACAAGATTTGAGGTTGTAAGAGAGAACTTGAGATTTTTGGCAGCTTCAGTTTTCCATAAGATGTATCAATTTCTCGGTAAATGTTGGCGATTCAGCCGACGTTTCTGTGCTCAGTCATTCTTTCCTGGTGGTTTCATTAACCATCAAAACAGCATTATTGAACAATGAACGAAAAGTTCAAATCAAGTCGTGTTACAAAAATAGTCATCTACGAACTCAGTAATGAAACCCGTCGCACACAGTGAGTGCACCTGTTAGGTACACAATACCTGTTGGCCAAGGGTGTTTTCTTTAAATCTAACATGTCGCTGAACTTCAAAGCGCCCGACTCTGAACTTAAGGCGATTCTTAAGTGACTATGAATAATGCGTGGGATTCCAACAATAATTCGCTCTGGATTATCAAGGCTGAAGTCTGTTTTAACTGTGAGCTGAATTTGTGTTTAAAATTCAGGGTTAACATTTTCGGGAGAGCCTTGGTAATCTTGCTAACCTATACAGGGAATCAAACGAGATTCAAATCAAAAGTGTTTACCACCAGAAGTCTTCGCTGTTATTATAATTCAGATCCGGCAGTTAAAGAATCTTGTGGTATTTGGGAAATAAGTAGTGATTTCACTTTTGAGGGAGGTTTTTCGATTGACGAACCTAGGAGCAGACGAACAGTCAGCAGTGACTTGGCGGAACGAGCTATACTTGCTGCGCCGTGCAATGTAAACGGTGCGCGCTCGTTCTACATGGTGTAAAAGGACGGTCTATCTGTTATTATTTACGGTTTGCTAATTGCTGCCCTCAGGCGACGGCTTTGAAACGAATGACACTCGGCTGGCCTGGACGGGAACTAAAAAAAAAGAGCTCCCACAACGACACTATTTTCATATATTTTCAGGACAAAAACCGCCTAATTATAGCATCAGCGCATTACCCTCCCTCGCTTTTGACCAGTTTTTTTGGACGCAACCAACTTGAAAACTGTCTCCCTTGGACATTATTATTCGATGGTCTCCAGCACGCCCTCCGCTTTTATGGAGGCCGGGTGACCCTGCCCTGACTACCTCCCAGCACGGAAGCACGGACGGTCTGTAGGCAAATGTGTTGTCACACCCCCATTCAGATTGGTCGGGCAACGCCCATGATTCCCCTTGACACTCTTGGAAATGCTGCTGCCTATCTTATTTTTTTTTAAAATATCTTAAAATAGCACATTACTAAACGACTCGGATATCTTTCGGCGTGCATTTTACATCTTTAAAGATATCTTAACGTCAGAAACATATTTTGTAAGTCATCATATGATACCAAAGGCACTGGTTATTGGATTGCATGTGAACATGTGATATGAGAGAATGCTTCATATAGGAGAAGGGGGTGTCTTGTTTACAAGTCTGGGCCATGTTCGAATTGTTGGTTGGGTTTCTGCTATCGGTACGTTCTGTACAGCAGTAGTAAAAATGTACTGAATCCGGATATTGCTGTCTGGCTGGTGCACATAGTTCATCATTCGCCGCCATCTTGGTTTACGATCCGCCATATTGGAATTCGATCCGAATAGGAAATTAAAACGGAAGCCATACTTTGAAGAAAAAAAACTTCTTGAGAAAACTCTCGTGTCACGTCAGTGCCAGATTAAGGTTGTGAGAGGCGCCATGCCCGGGGAACGTGAGAAGCAGAACCTGTTGCTTTCTAAACTCGTTGAATGACTTGTCTATTTTTAATACCGTAAAAATACATTAAAGTGTTTATGTTTTCAAATTCTAAACAATTTTTTTTACAGTGTCGTAACGCCACTGCGTGGGAGGTCCGATTCCCTCCCCAAATAAAAAAAAATAAAAATAAATAAATTAATAAATGAAATGCAAATAAATAAATAATTTTATAACAAAAAATAAACAAATGAAATAAAATTAAACAAATAAATAAACAAAAAATTTGAAAAGTAACAAAAAATTCCCATTTGTGACAGGTTGCCCGTTGTGTTTCAAAGTTTAATTTACCCCTTTCTCCCTTGGCATTTGCGTAAGTTACTGACATTCAATCTCATGATATTTCATCCCAAACCGTGAGTCTTATCGCATATCATCCGAACGTTTTCCCATAAGGATTTTTTGGTGACATTTCCAAGTATTAAACCTTTTGCCTCGATTTGAGTCTTTATCTCGATAAAGCCAAATTCATTATGCTAGGAATTTATTGATATCCAATCTTCTGTTTGTGAGGCGAGGATAACCCGTCCTGTCATAAAGCCATCCATCTTCGTCAGGTGAATGTTTTAGATGATTTCCCCAGCCGAATGATTGTATTTGATACCACGAGATTACCTTGATCTGTTTATGAATCAAAAACAACAACATATTCGAGGGTTTCTTAAAAGTTTGGGCTGAATTGCTGTACAATACACTGCGGGAATTCCGACTACCTTTGAAGCTGTGGGATCATGCAACTCAATAGGCTATTCCACGGAAGAGCGATAATACCATCGTCTTCCGAGAATTGCTCGGAGATTGGATGACAGACTACTTTCAGTCTGAGAGAAGTGACGAACTCATTTCGGGCAAAATAGTTTCTGTCTTCACTCTCGCCAAATTGCATTTCCAAATGGAAGCCCAAAGAACACAGCCTCAAAGCTTGCGATTCCAACGCACAATCCAATTAACGCAATAGGTCGAACAGAAAACGATGTTTATCACGAATTGGTTCTGCAATTCGCAGCAGTATAACTAAATGAATTCCAGGCTGTCATTATCAGATTGCAGACAGTTCTCAATGCGCTTCAATCTCCCGATTGATTGATTTGAGATACAGCTCTAACTCACACACTATTTCCCCATCCACCCATACCTTATACCTCCCAGCTACCCGCATCGGCGCACCCAGGATTTGGCTGGGGGGGGGGGGGGGCCCCAAAAATTAAAAAAAAACGTGTTGGGCAAAATTTTGCCCCCGAGAAATCTTTTTTTTTTTTTTGGGGGACTATTTTGACGTTGGTGGCGCCACTTACAACCCTATTATACTCCTCGAAAATAGGCCACATAAATATCACCAAGGTCAAATCGTGGGACTGAACAAAATTACCAAAAAAAAAAGACTACGGGGGCTCAAGCCCCCGAGGGGGCCCCCGGGTGCGCCACTGACTCCCCGCGTAATCGTAGATCGGAGAAACTTGAAACTTGGCGGAATAAACATCCCCCAGGTTCCCGAGGTACGCATATTCTTGTGATGTCATGATGACGCCATCTGGTGTCGAATTTCATCAAGCGATTAAAAAATTTGCAAAGATTCCCCCCCGCCCCTTTGTTACATGACAGCAAGTCGCATAGTAAACTATATGTGCAACATTTTCAAGCGAACTATATACATACGTATTTCTTTAAGAAAATCATATACAGATTACGAATGAACTCAAAGTGACATTGAAGCAAAAGTGGCTTTAGTGTCAGAAAATAGAATGGACTTTATGTCAATAGTGAAAAGTGCATTGTAAAATAGGCTGATCATTTGCATGCAGCCGAGAGTAAGTTCGAGCAAGGACCGTTGATACTTCGCTTGAACGTAGGACGGTGAGAATATAGTCTGGATCCCAGACCAAAAGATTCTGACTATTTCTAATGAATCTTTGGTCGGTAGCCTCCGGTAATACATTGTATTACAATTTACGTCACGTGACTAAAACGGGAGGAATTCCTCCTTTTCCGAAAATGTCCGAAGTTTGCCGAATTCATTTCTTCAACAATCGGAGAGCGCCCGAGTATTACCGAGTATAATATAGTTTTAATTAACGGCTAATTTGTTATTAAAAACATTTTAAAATGAGTTGTAATTAATATTCATTGCTTTCATTAAGAAAACTTGAAATTCAACGACGATTGTGTACATCAAGTATACTCGGATCGCATGGGCGAACTTTTTGCTGCGTCATGTACTATTTTAAATTTGACGACCGTTACCGAGATTTTCCAAAACTCGGTCTTCATTCGGCTCTGCCTGCTAACAGTGCCATTTTGGGTGCCTAATTTTGAAGATTCCAGGTCAAAATTAGTGAATGTTTTCTTACAGAAATATCAAACTGTATTATCATAACTGTGTGATGAAGCAAGTGATTTATTTTAAAAATTTGATCGGAACATTACAAGCTTTAAGCGATAAAGCGAATTCGGAAACGAAGCCGAGCTTTGAAAAAGGGCCGTCAATGTCGTCATGTTTATTTTTAGCCACGGAGGCTGACTGACCTACTATTTAGACGTGTGGACGTCGGGGGAATATGTCAGGTCGGGGAACCAGACTAGGTGAGAATACTCTATTGCTGGTTACCAATAGCCGTGCGCATCACACAGCACAGCAGGGAACCATGGAACAAGATGTTATCATGTTTCGTGATGACATTTTGACCACCGTCCAATTAGAGGAGTTTGCACGTTGCTATTATTAGTGCGCAGGCGTAAGATACGTCACATATCAACCACATAGTTGACTAGTGGTGCTCGCCTGAACATGCTCCTTTATGCACAATTCGCTCTTTTCACACTCCGCCATTGGGCATGCAGAGCCTCGATCTTGCAACTTTACACAATAAAAATAGCCGGTTCAGTGATCTAAACCCCGACACGGGAATCACTGAACCGGCTATATTAATTGTGTAAGAAAATAGAATGGACTTTATGTCAATAGTGAAAAGTGCATTGTAAAAAAGGCTGATCATTTACATGCAGCCTAGAGTAAGTTCGAGCAAGGACCGTTGATACTTCGCTCGAACGTAGGACGATGAGAATATAGTCTGGATCCCAGACTATAAAAACGAGGCTCTGCATGCCCATGGCGGAAGTGTGAAAAGAGCAAATATCTAATTTTAAAGTGAATTGCTTGAACTCTTTAACTAATGGAAACTTTTTTGTTGTTGTTCATTTCAGTATATTCACCGCAGCCTTCTCTGTGCCGTGATCTATTGAACAACTCCCCTGTCTACACCTGCCTCAACACCACCGACATCTGTCTGCCGCACAACTACTTTTGTGATAATTACATTGATTGTGGTATGGAGGAAGACGAGCTATACTGCGGTACGATCGAAAAAATCTTAAGAAAAGATTGAAGATTTCATCGTATAATTATTACTTTTTACATTACCAGGGATAACAAGGTGTTTTTCAATATTGCATTGAATTGTCTTTTGAGGCATCTGTATTCTGGAGTATGCTTATAAAGCTTGAATTTAAATTTGACCGAGGTTGTTAAAATAATAATTGTAAATATCATGCTGGATTGTTTTTATTTATCCTATTTCAAGCATCTGGTTGAAAGGAAACCAACCTAATGTCTTACCATTCCCGAGAAAAGACGAAAAAACCCGTTTGTTTACATCGGACACGACGGAGTACGAATACGCTTTTCGTGTCGTTCTCAGTGTACGATATACACGTTGTGTGTCTCGGGAACAGCGGTGACCAATCACCAATGCAAAAAAGTGGTTCTTCAACGTCCGCAAAAGGCGAACACTTTACGAATGAAATCACAACTAGCATCCAAACAGCTCGATTTTATGGGGTCGCAAAAGTGGACCCCGAAATTCGTTCTTGCACGCATAATACAGGAATAACACAAAACACCAAGTTTTGAAAGGATGGTTGTGTGGATGTTTATATCCTACTTTTAAATGTTACTCCGATTAACATCATCTCGTTCAAAGCGCGTTTTGTAGCCCGATTGGGCTGTTCCAGGACCCGTGTGTTACAACTGATAATGTAGTAACCAACCGATAACGTATCACCAACCGATAATGTATCAATAATTGACCGATATTGTATCACTAACCGATAACGTATCACCAACCGATAATGTATCAATAATTGACCGCTATTGTATCACTAACCGATAATGTACCAAAAAATGACTGATAGTGTAGTAAAATTTGTATCCGATAATGTATCACGTGTCGACGGATAATGTAACTGCAAAATAAGTGTATCCGATAATGTATCACCACGGAACGGATACTGTATCAACCGATAATGTATCAAAAATCAACCGATAATGTATCAATATAGGGAAAAGGTGGAAATATTGCAAATTAATTAAAGTCTAATAAGTGCCTTTACTATGATAAGTCCCCACTCGAGAAAGTTTATCATTAAGATTTTTTTTTTAATTTGGGAGGTAGGGAGTTGCTCTGGTTTGGAGACGCTCTACTTCCAAGTGGGCCTAGGCTAGTGGCGTATACAGCTTTTGATAAGGGGGGGGGGGGGGTAACCGCACTCGCACATCCGCGCCGAAATGTGGACAAGTTCTTTTCTCCGGACAATTGGCCTCCATATGGGCTCCGTACTGCGACACAAGAGGGCGCGTTTTACCACTACGGGACCATTGATCTCCGTATGGAGATCAATGGACGGGACACAGCATGTGCGTACTGTACTGTACTGGTTCGCGCGCAAAGTTCCACACCACTTCCAGAATGTGCCAGAATGTGGTTATTAGCAGCAGCGTCTTCGCATGAGCGTCAGGCAACGTCGGCGCGCGCATACGTTCAATTTAACTTGCGATGGTCTCCCAGACTATTCCCTCCCCCAATAACTTTGCATCATTCAAAATACGCGCTGTGCATGAACCGGGAACACATACGAGTGGCGAGTCATGTGTATAGCAAAATTACCATCTGAAAATGATCATGTAACTTGAGCTGTCACAAAAGATACAATGTAACAAGTTTACCGGATTTAGGCGGCAATCGTTGGAGATAGTCTAGATGCGATCAAGCTTCATGGGTCCCTTGTCGACCCCAGTCGATTTTTTTTCTTACCGATTTGAAAAGGGCACAATCACAGCATTATTGCTATTTTAGGGGGGGGGGGGGTATGGGGGTGATGGGGGCGGGGGTGAGGGGGGTAGGGGATGAGGGGAAGGGGGTAGATGAGGGGGAGGGGGTCGTGCCATATTTTCAACGGGGAGCGCTGATAAAATCCTACAATCATGTACACAATATTACTGTACTGTACAAAATAATGCCCCGCATGTGACGTCATTTGTTATTTGTCTACCCACTGACTTCAGTTTGTTCAACCCACACAGTTTGGAGTCCATACGTCACGAGCCTGCCGCTTCCTTGAGGCCAACACAGGCGCGGATCCAGGGGGAGGGGGTCCCCCAGCTGTGTCCCAAAACAAATTGCATACAAAGTCCTAAAAATAAATAATGCACCCCCCCCCCTCTGCTGTGACACCCCCCAAAAATTACTGGTATGTCCGCCTGTTCAAAATACGGACGGAGGCAGCTTAGATAGGGGGTATTTTTACACCATTCTGTAATCCAGTGTTAATAATTGTCAAATTTGAACAGCGTCCCCTATTGAAATATGATACCCCCCTTCCCCAAGTTTTTGATTTTTTTTGTTTTTGAAAGTTTGAAAAGTACCTCAAAATCTGCCCTTTTTTCACTAAATACAAAATAATGGGGGTGGTGGTGATCAACTAGCCCAGACCCCCCCCCTCCCTGGTCAAAACGTGGGGCGGGATAATCGGACATAAAACAAACATTTGTGTACACCTTTTCCCCATACTGATACATTATCGGTTGATTTTTGATACATTATCGGTTGATACAGTATCCGTTCCGTGGTGATACATTATCGGATACACTTACTTTGTAGTTACATTATCCGTCGACACGTGATACATTATCAGATACAAATTTTACAACACTATCAGTCAATTTTTGGTACATTATCGGTTAGTGATACAATATCGGTCAGTTTGTGATACATTATCGGTTGATGATACGTTATCCGTTGGTTACTACATTATCAGTTGTAACACCCGTGTCCCTTTAATAAAGTAGAAAATCTTCAACACAATAGCGAGTTTACCCAAGAATGAGTTTTGAAAGCTCGCTCTAAGTGACATTACCCTCTCATTACAATTAGTAATGTTACAGTTTCCTCAATGGCAAAATTTCTTTAAAATAGCAATATTCAAAATATTTAAAAAGTTTGCATAAAAAGTTCAATGCATGTCGTTTTTTTGAATGTGGCTTCTTTCTTCAGATCAGCAGTACATTCCCGGATGTAGTTCTGGCGTTCTTCAGGTCACTTGCACCAACGTCACGTTAAATGAATCGTTCGTTCGGACTGTGCCAAACAACATACGCTTCATGTGAGTATAATACTGCCGTATCAACAAACCCCATACAGTTTCGTAATTTTGACCTATTTTATAACTGCGGCAACAAACAGCTGTTTTCAGAGAGATATTATTCGTCGTTGATCACCAGACCTGTGCAGTACCTAACGTATTTAAACAGCTGGAATCGACTCGGTACACAACATCTTCTACAGATTTAATAGAACTGTAAAAGCCGTCTATTAGAAAAAATGGTCATATTGTTGGCATAATGATTAGTAAAAGAATAACTGTTATTTCGGAACTTTGAACTCTTATTTAAGTGGCAGTAAGAAACTCGACAGCGACAATACAAGTCAAGTGACACCAGTGGCATAGCAACGGGGGGGGGGGGGACGTGCCCCCCACATATTGTCGTGCCCCCCCCCCCCAGGTGCCCCCACCAAAATACTGATAAATGCCCCTTTTCCTTCCCCAGCCAAAAAGATTTTGGGCCCAACTGGGAAAAACTGCAATAGAACGTTTGCGATGTGTGCCCCGCATGATATTCTGATTCCCCGTGTGCCCCCCCCCCCAACTAAATAATCCTAGCTACGCCACTGACTGACACGCCCTAATTAATGAGTTCCAACTTTAATTTTGCACTCGCATGTTCCAATTTAGTCCGTCGAGTGGCCTTTTAGTCAGATCCTTTTATTCATAGCTAGCGGCCAGTCATTAATGCATCGAGGCACTGTCAAGACAGGTCACGTCGGTTGCTCAACTATCGCCTGGCACTTGCATGGGCATCGACAAAGACCGGTAAGACGACCTCCGATGTAGAACGGTCGCATGTCAGCAGAGATTACCAGCTGCTATATAAAAAACAAGCTCGATTGGCACTATCTCAAAAGCCAACGAATTCGCGTTAAAAAAAAATCAGGTTTTTGACCCCAGTAACTCCATGATGAACTTTGACCCTAGTTTGGTCATGTGGCATGTTGGGGCTGGGCTACTGATACTTTTGACAAATTTTGGTTGAAATCGGTCAAAATATGTAGGAGCAATAGACAATGTCAACGTTTGTTGCTAACTAACGAACGAACTAACGGAGAGACATGATGATCTGTTGAGCTTCTGTCCCGCAGCTATAAACCCAACAAACCAATAACACAGTGCAGAAATAATCCCAAGTGTTAAATTGAACGTCAAAATCGATCTGTTGTGAATAAGCAATGTTACGATCCACAATTTTCAAACTATTGCTGAATTTAGATCACAAAACAAGCTTGAATATTCTCAGATGTAACAAAGAAATCAAACAAAACATTTATTGATGATGTACCAGAAAAAAAGTGAACAAAATGATTTAAAGTTATAGTCCATCATTTGCAGCCATCCGAAAAGTAACTGGCGTAATTATTGTTGAAAAACATACTTGGTTGAAAGATAGTAAGCGGACTAAACTCCCTGTGAAATTATTTTTTTCTGGCAAGCTGTCATTTTGAAGTAATCAACGAAAGAAGGCCTTTTCAACGGTGCGTCTTTAGAAGCACCGTAGGAAAATTTTAATTAGTAGTTCGTTTTGTTATTCGGCGAAGCGCGCGCAAGCATTGGCACGACCATAGATATAGAATAAAAAGACTAGATCGGCAGCGCGTCCACACCACTGATCTCTATATAAAGACTGGATAGCTAATAAAGAGCCGCACAATGTACGAATTTGACTCCATATTGGTGAGACCGGCTGGTGATCTACAAAGGACAAGTTGCCGTTTTTATAGACAGAATGATTTCTTTTGTAACGTCGCGGTTCACCTGACTTATATTTTGACAACCACCACTGACCAAGGTTAACTACAATTTTTTTTTACGTCGTGGTTACTAAAATACCGCAAATATCACTTTTTCGGCGTTTTGCAATGATAATCACTACAGAAATGTGTCCCTTTTAGAACATCATAATATGTGTACGTGACCAAAATGCGCGTCAACTGTTGATACAACGCGCGCGTATTTACGCGTAGAACGTTCGTATTATAAGCGGCCATCTTCGTGAGACCGGGGCGAATTGGTCAATATGCAAAGTCTTCTGTGTGAATGTTGTATGCATATCCGCTATCCAGTCTTTATATAGAGATCAGTGGTCCACACGCGCCCATTCACTGTGCGATGAATCTCCGCCATTTTTGTTGTCCCTCGTGGACGCGCAACTAATTAACGTAAAGTAATGGAGCTAAATGTATCTTTCGTCCAGCACGTGACCAAGCTCAACGCGCGCGAAGCCCGAAATGCGCACCGAGTATTTACGCGATGCGCCCACGCGTTAGCGATAATGGTGCACTGTGCGCGTAAACGGCGTTGCGTTTCGTCACGTTTTCGCGCATTAGTTGTATCATTCCTCCAGCACGTGACCCTCCATGAAAGTCCGCGCGTGTGGACGCGCTGCCGATCTAGTCTTTTTATTCTATATCTATGGGCACGACCCACAGGCGCGCGCGGTTGCTATAATTCGTCGGATCAGTGCGCGACATCGCGTATAGCTGCAATCGGCTCAGTGAGAACGCGTCTCGAACGCTGAATTCAGGCCCAATTTAAAACATGATTCAGCAACTTTTGATTTGAAATTGAGATTCTAGAATGCTGTTTTTCTCGGAATATACAGCTGAAGCTGAGCTGAAACTTCATCAGGTTCAATATCCTTGAACACTTTTATTGCTTCAAACGGACAAAATGCACAAATTACAAATGATGGACTATATCTTTAAGTATGAAGTTCTGAAACCAATCAAATGGTACGATGACTAATTTTTTTAAGGACATTATACAATCCTGAACGATCTTTAATTAACAATTAATAGATCTCACAATTTGATTTGTAGCAAGCGTTACGAGACTCCGAACGGCAGGCACTTGCGAATACTGGATACTCGTTGATGATGAGGTATCACTTCACTTGAACAGTTCCTAAGTAAAACAGCATAATAGTATGATGGTTCTTTAATTAAAAAAAATACGAACATTCAGTCCACGTTACAAATCTCCGGCGTATTGTTAACTTGACAGCGTCACTAAATCGTCTCTGTGAAACATAACACGTTTGTCACACGCTGTCCACAAAGAGAAAGTGTCCAGACGACCCCGCAGCAAAATTCTGCTTCAAAATCCTGCTTCAAATATCTCATCAACAGCATTTATGGAATTATATACAGATACCGTACCAAAAGAATAACTTTACACCCCTTTGAGGCAAACGCCTCGTGATATGGAAGTAGGATAGAGAAACCTTTGATTTATTCATCATCAAGGCGAACATTTCTTTCAGGCCACTGTTGTTCGTCTACATCGCAATGATTTTTTTCTCTTGCTAAGCCTCTGGGGAAAAAGCGTCTCGCGTGGCGGATCCATGACTGACAGGCCTCTTCATCGATGTCTTCGCATGCTCCTTCCATAGCTGGAAGAAGTGTAACTCTTTTATACAGATTGCGATCATAAACCTCCCAGCGCCAAGCAGAGAAACAAAATCCTGAGTTGGGTTCAGGCAGGGAGAGTACGGCGGGGAGGAAGATGAAGGATTGGGCATGAGCCTCAAACCATCCTCGCACAATGACCGAGTGGTGGCACCTGATATTGTCCCATACAATGATACATCTCGTCAGCCCTGGTGCATCAAGATTTCTCTCTGCTTGAGGGAGGAGATTTTCATACAAGTCAACCAAGAATGTAACGAGGCGTTCGGAGTTATGCGGACCTAGTCTGGCATTGTGGGCGATGACACCGTTTCTTGAAATGGCTGCGCATCTAGTGATATCACCCAAGATCCGCGACAGAAGCTTGTTGTCCAATGACGGTTCGACCTCGCTGTCTTCTTTCTTGGCCAGGTTAAAACCAGCTTCATATACATGGATGTATTCGTGATGCCCCTCTCTGGTATCTAGATCCAGTATTTTCTGAAACGGAAGAAATTATAGAGGTTAGATGTAACAAAGTTTCAAATTTCATGTAAACGTAATAGCTTGGATAAGAGGTTGGCCAGGTTTGACCACAGTTGTCTAATTTACGATAAGTGACTTACTCGAACGTATTGGTAGCGCGTTTCTTTCACCCCGATGCTGTTTCTCTCATAATTTATGGCTCTCTGGTAACTTCAAACTTGTTCATTCGTATTCGATGTCTCTTCAAGATACGTCCGATAGTAGTCAAACTGACACTTGGAATGTCTGCAAATGTGACGTTGTCCTCAACAACCCTTGTTTGGATTTCTTTCAGGCGGATTATGTTGTTTTCCAAAACCATGTTAACAACTGCATCCTCTTGTTGTTCGGAGAAGAGGCGTCGTCTGCCGCCAGAATGAGGTCTATGAATGAAACACGTAACGTGCGAACAAACCACACAAACGACAAGGTTTTCGCCATTCGAGTGATTTTTACCGATGGCCATGTTCATTTACATATCACATTTTCATAGTTCAATCAGTGCCTCACTCCTGCTTACCGATTCTCATTTCTAAAAGAATGACTGAAGCGACTTTAGATTCGGGTTGCACTCGCTGTCCGGCTTCTCTCAATGCCAGCCCATGATTGATGACATGATCAATAAGGGCTGCACGTATCTCTTTGGACAAATTGGGTGCATGTCGTCTTCCTCTCCCCCTTCCTTTCCGCCAGGGGCGGCGGAAGCAGGGCGCAGGGGCGGGGGCACTTCCCCCCCATTTTCCCACGCCAACAAAAGTGCCCCTCTCGCGGTCATACATGTGCCTCCTCGAGATGAAAACAAAACTGCCCCTCAAACGCACACATGAAAGCATTATGATCGCGCTTAAAAATTGTTTCCTCTCTTGTAATGCAAAAGTGCCCCTCAAAAACACAAATACTCCATTAACAAGATTGTGAACCTTCTCGAGTTGGAAAACTACCCCTCGAAAGCACAAACACCCCTCTTGCAATGATAAACTTATGCCCCTCTCAAGTTGGAACATTGGCCGTCGAAAACAACAGTGCTCCTCTCGCGATAACTGCTCGAGATAGAAAACTGCCCCTCAAAAGCACAATTAGTGCCCCGCTCGCAACATTAAAACTGTGCCCCTCTCAAGATGGAAAACTGGCCTGTAAAGAAATACTATAGTGCTCCTCACGCGAATAAAATGATAACTGAACTGGCCATCAAAAGCAACAGTGCCCCTCTCACGATAAATAAATGGTCCCTTTGCATAGGCATAACTACATGTAGTCCATTTCAAGGGCGGACCCAGAGAGGTTACTGCCGGGGTGTGCCGGAGGTCCAAGGGCTCTCTCAAGGGAAAAAAATACCTTATTTGAGAACAATACGGCTATATTGAGACTATATCAGGTACAGGCCTACAATGTTATTTTTTGAGTGAGGGAATTAAGATTTTTTAAAAATGTTAACGCAAAATTTTTAAAAGTGTAATCAATGTTGTTAGTAAATTTTGTTCCAGGTAACATGCATTCCTTTCAATGTGAACGAAAATAGTTTCACAACTTTCCCCTCTTTCACACCGACGGAAGGTGCCTTTTTTGAGCAAGTGTCCCTTTTTGGTGATGCCCCCAGTTTGAAAAGCGTTCCGCCCACATAAGAGTGGGTTCACTCGCAGTCCATTATATACCACAAGTTGCTTGTGATAAATAAATGACTTCTTGAGCCGTTTACATTGAGACGTGTGTTATCTGAGTAATTTCAGTGGAAAGTTACTTTTTTTCAAGTTGGAATCAATACACTTTCATTTATGAGAACAATGCATTCAAATGAAATCCATTTTAAACGTACACGACTGACGTTTAATGGATGCAACACGTTTTTGTGTGTGTTGAATTGTGTAAGAATGCTTAAGGAAATGGTTTATGTTCAACACTAGGCACGCAAGGTTAAGATTAATGCGGTTTCACTTCTGATCACTGTCACCTTAGTTGAGTTACCGTGTGAAAGCGATTGAAAGACCTGTAACTTGCCGTTTCCTCTCCGATTCGAATCAGGAACATACAGTTTTCAAAACCACAGATTTAACGAAGCAGGCTGCAGCAAAACTACACTGACCGCCGTGGAATATAAGCTATAAGAACTTATTATTCAGAATCAGGTGACATGTTTATTCTTTCACGTGGTATGTTTCACGCATGCGCATTACGGTCAATCACTTTACCGAGATAACCCCCCAAAAATATGCTGGCCGCATGGCATGTATTGGCCTTTTACGATAATGATGGACACCCCAGAGGGCGGTATTTGGAGTTGGTAAAGTAGTACATTCAGCCAAATGTACCTACTTTGGCAAATGGGGCGCAGTGAAGTAAGATTGATGTCAGATATGAACCTTCAGTATGATTTCTCTACGTGATTTAAAAAAAAAATTAATTAAGAAGTAAAACTTATCTAAAATGTCATCGTCTATTATAATCTTTTTGGTCTTAAGTAGCTTGACACACAAATAAATGATATATGCCATTGTACAATGTTGTTTTCGTCGTCGTCTTCGAAACAAACGGGCAGAAAGTTATTTTGATTCTACCCGTTCTATCCGAGCCCCCGCACAATCCCTTACCCGACCACGAGTTAAGCTGCTTTTCTCCTCACGATCGTTTTATCCCTTCCGTAGATGGTCTGTCACAGGCCTAAATAGGCAACGGGCACAGAACGAATGAAACGGCGGAGGCTTAACCCAGCGACTGACTGAAACAGCATCAGGAAGTGACCAGCATTCATGTGAGATTGAGGTCAATAAATGCAGGCTTCAGAAAACCTTTAGTATTCCATAGCGAGTTTGGTAACAGCGTTCCTCGTAATGAGATAACCTCGATCGTTTGCTTGCCTTCAATTCTTGAATGTTCTTATTTCTCTGAAAGCGGGCAATTTATTCATCATCATGTGCACACACGTACTACATGATTGGCGGTGACTCCCCAGCCACTACTCATGACATACACGATTCGGTCAATAGTAATGGACATTGGGCTGCTCTTATCTGATAACGCTTTGATGCCGTCAGAATCTTTACTGCGAAGGTTTAAATCGATCGTGTAATGAATTTAACACTAATACACATTTTGTGCAATGTTCCGTACTGAAAAGTATGAGACAGGCCTAACCCTTTTTAGTTAAAACTTATATAAAGTGCACTTCAAAAATCAAACCAACAATATTCCATGCTTTTCCTGACAACTGAGGGCGTTGTTTACTCTGATGGTATTAGGCTGAAACTCTGAAGTGTAGGGGTTTTCTGTTAAAATCAATAACCTAAATTGAAATATTTGCGCGTAATGTTTGTTCATTAACTTACTGTCATGCACTGAAACAACGCTGAATCGGCAAATACAGAAACTTTCCGCATTTATTGCAACTTTCGGCACTGAAGCAGCATCATAAAAAACATTTCAAAGCCAATGATCCGAAACCGATATGTTTCTGAGAAACAAAGATCAGTAAAGGGAATATGAGGTTTCCGGCTATTTTCAAGCCTTTTCCTTTCTAATTCAACCAGCAAATCTATTTAGTGCACTTTCAATATTTTTTTGGGTCCTTTTTTATAATTTAAATTTTAGTTCAGGCAAATTAAAACCATGAACACACATATTCGTCCAAGAGTTTTCGATTTCGTCTCGTCTACGCCGAACACATTCGTCCTTATGTCACACTATTTAATCCTATACTTCACTGTGACATCTGCAGTAGTAGGCATAATCCGGGCCTGGAGTGGACCCGAGTCCGATAACTCTTCCCTCAAGTCACCTGCGATTGGCTTGCGAACCGTCGGCATCAAGCAGAAAACTGAGAAATCGTGTGGTTATCTTAAAAAAAGCGGCATCCTCAATACAGAATAATCACGTCAATTCAATCACACAGGTCACTGCGATTGATTCCCGCCTGTCGTCAACACGTTCCGTCGCGGCGCTGAAGTTGAAATGTTTCTGCTCTTGTGAGTGACTGCGGATGTTTTGAGCGCCGACTGATGCCAGTCGTCTAACATGTATCGCTGCATTTACAACCAGGTTGCAAAAACTTGGCGACTGAAATGTTCCTGACGGTCGTAGCTCAGGCGCAGCTTGATCCTGAAAAGTCAGTCGCAAACTGTTCTGCGTCGTCGCAAGGTCGACATGATTAGAGCGGCTTACGAATTGCTGCAGTCTATCTAAACAAAAAATCGAAAAGTACTAAGAGATTAGGACATGCATTGCCGCCAGGCAGCGCGGTAAGCCGTAGCGCTTTGAATATCGAATATTTGGATCGTTGTTGAAAGTTAATTACGTGTCAACCTCGTCTCCATGGCGTTGAACAGTACGCAGTACAAAACAGCGGGTCAATTTTTGTGAATGAGGTGTCTAGGGTCCGAACACTGGCAATTTATGTCTCTCGCAAATGCATGATATTTATTCTTTCCCATCCAACAGTAATGCACAAAATATGATAATAAGCAAAATGGAAAAGGACTATTGTTTATGAGGAGGATTTAATATACAAATTAACAATGAACGTTAAAAGTCGCAATACGTGTTAGAAATAAAGTCAACAGGTCAACAAAATAACTTAAATCAGATTAAAAGAGCAAGTTACCTACCCGGGGTCTGCTATTGTCTCGTGGATAAAAGTAGACGCTGGAAACAAGGTTAAGTGTGTGTCATCATTGGTCCCTGAATAAGTCGATTTGCTACCTACACTCAGGCCAGTTGACAAATCTCTCCAGCGCTGACTCGTTGCAGAAGGATGGAGACTGTGCTTAAGTGCAAGTTGCAACCGATGGACAATTTTTGTACGTTGGTAGTTAATTAATTTGAACCTTAACTGCCACAACGCCCCTGTCCACAACGCATTGTCCCTGAATGCTCATGGAGTGCCGTGGTCTTGTGGTCTGGTGCAATGAACTCAAGATCTGTGGGTAATTCTGTAGGTTGTGGGTTCGAACCCAGCCTGGGGTGCTTGTGTCCTAAGGCAGTACACTGCCTTTAATTGCTTTTAGCTAGATGTACTCTCCAGCGAGCTGAGGTGGTCTTTTGTTCATCTGATGATCAGGGGTGAAAATAACTTGCCTCGGCTTGATGAACTTTTTTAGGGTTAATTATACACTTTATAAATCCATGATATTATTGTTTGAAATTAAAATTGATTATAACAGTGGTATAAAGACAGATGTGCAGGAGGTAATGGTCAGCCTGTCTTGCTTGATTTTCACTTGTAAAAAAAGAAACATTATCAACAACACTTACTCTTAAAGATATCAACATGGGAAGCAAAGGTTTGGATGCCATGCAATACTGAAATTTAATTGAAAATGCAAACCTCAAATTTATTTTAAAACAGGCACCAAATCATGCATATAGAAATTGCCTTAAAAATGAATATTTCTTATGAGGAACAATTTTTTTTACAAAAACATCACTTTTGTTTCTGATACAAAACGAGATACTCTGCTATTTAAATCATTTGACAATCATGGGAGGAGTCAGCATGTTTTTCTAGAGGGAGCAAAGCATCCCCCAATCCCTGTACTTTTCCAGCGTATTCTCGATTCATCA
>JASAOE010000093.1:0-25000 GCA_029964075.1 Patiria pectinifera | reverse complement strand
CAGTGTGATTGTAAGGACTCCCTCGCACCTTATTCTGTGATGCCAAAGATTTTAATGAAAACACGACCTTTGCGGAGAACACAAGGAAGAAACCAACAGGGAAAACTGTGTTAAGTCCCTAAACGTCTTGCTTTGATGAGCCGCCTCACATCCCCAGTCGTCTTGCTTTGATGTGATGCCGTCTTACATAAAGCTTGTGTGAGAACCCAGCCATTTAAACCATGCACTGGGTAAACACGGTGAAATAAAAGAACATGTGGCAAACAACTGGGCTGCACCATTAATGGCTTCATTTTGTGGGAACTTGCGACTACATTGATGTCATAACAGAGGGTTTCTAGGTTTTAGTCCACTGTCAGCTCAGATGATCGTCTGAGGCCAACAAGCTCAATAGCAACAGGCAAAAATCTTTACGTTGTCACACTGAGCTGTCCTCCAGACAGACTAGGCACAATACCAGAATTGATCTCAAAGACACCGATCAATCCAAGCGAAACATCCCCTTTGATGGCTGCGTTAGATCTCTAACCCCCAACTGCTCAGTAAGCCCACGCTGGCTGTCAAGAAGTGTCCGTAACAGGGAGGAACCACTAGATCTATTCATCCGCTTGTGTAATATCTTTTCTTTCTCCAATACTACTTAGTCAGGGAGCATTTTTCTTATAACAGACTTGTATCATCAATTTGTTGGCAGTTGAAAAGCTTAAACTTAATATTTAAATTATGTATCATCTATTTATGAATTGAAACTTTCAAATAAAATATTTAATCGAAAATTTGAAAAAAACGGTATTCATTGTGGTAACATGGTTGCAAAATCGGAAAAGAGGGAAGGGATGAAAATACATGTTACAATTTTTGTTTGTTGGGTTTTTATATTCTAATAACACCACAAGTATAACATAGTAACCTGAAACTGAAAGTCTGAAAACGGGGGAAATACCACAGGAAATTCACAT
This sequence comes from Patiria pectinifera, assembly GCA_029964075.1. NCBI lineage: Eukaryota > Metazoa > Echinodermata > Asteroidea > Valvatida > Asterinidae > Patiria > Patiria pectinifera. The sequence goes on along the minus strand of JASAOE010000093.1, from coordinate 24,041 downwards.
GTGCGTGTGTGTTTCCTAGAAGTATTTATCTGTTTTAATAATAATGAAAGTAACAGTTCCGGTGTTATTTAGACTAATATCTAAATTTTGGCATTTTGAAGAAATTTTAAGGAAACAGTGCAATTGATTTACCTGTATTCCAACTTATACATGTAGTTACCTAGTCTATATCTTGAACCTGTAAGCCAGCTATTACTTTTGCAATGAGTTTGATTAATAAATTCAAGTCTGTCTTTTAAAAGGTACAGAGGAATTTCTTTAAAAACACATATTAGCTTTGTCACTATACAAGTAAGCTTCTTTTTGTTCACTTTACTTCTGCATTTTATTGCATAGCATGATTGACACTTGCACAATTTTGTCACAATGAACTAAATGAGGAAATAGCCCCAACATGGTGTCCACATTGACACATCCCGTACTCCCGATATTACTCATCTTATTGCTTTTATGTCCAGACAAGCAGATCAGAGTAAGACTTCCGAGTCTTAGGTCATAACTCAGTTATGAATGGTAAGAGATCTGTCAATAATGCATCAGCAGGTTCAGTTGCCCTCGTGCCTGGCCAGATCAATAGACAGTTCTGAAAGCTTGATTAGTGTGCTTTGTTGAGCCAGCTCAGACAGTTCTCAGCGGAATTGTTGTTGGCAAAGGGGATTACTTCAGTTAGTTTGAATTTTCCGTGGGCTGTTTTAGAGGTTCAGGGTCCACTCCTCAATGTGCAACATGTCTCCTGATGTCAGTCAACACACAGTGAGACTGGGAAGAGACAGGCTTTGCAGTAGAAAAATATAGAAAACTTCTGCTTTGCCAAAGGATGTGTTTATCATGTTCATACAAGTGTGTCAATGGCTTCTCAAAAGTAGGGGGGGGGGGGACATACACCTTGATCAGAACATGGGAGCGCCAAGCCCTTATGGGTGTGGGGTTCGGGGCCGCTTAAGGGCCCCGGAAAATTTTGGACTCTAGATGCTGTGTGGTACATCTGAGGCTATTTCTGACCACTTTAACCAAAGTCTTTTGAGCAAAAGATTATCAGTTAAACATCATTTTCAAGTTTGGAGTCATTCAATCAGCTTTTCTGATCTATAGAATCAAATAAAGGCTACAATTTTTATTCCGGGACGAAAAAAGTGTGGGGGGGAATGATATGATATCCCCCTCTTTAAAAGGGTGAGGGGCTATGTGTTCATATCATTTGGTCAGAGGGTAAGTTAAAGCTGATACAATGTGACCGTAAAACATGTTATTACAATATTACAAAGGGGGTAAGGTTTGCATCAGAATCAGTTATTTTTGTGTTCAAAATCTGAATGGTTGTGTAACAATATAGTATCACGTTTAGTATTTCACCATGCATCTGTTTGTTTTTATTGTTTGTTTTCAAGAAAACAGGCACGTGAACCAAATTAGCAGGGACTAGCTAGTCATTGTTATCCAAATCCACATTTGTTTAATATGTAATAAATCGGTAATAATCTGAATGTACATTGAAGGCACAATAGTAATCAATACAAAATCTTAGAACATTCACAATATATCATACAGTGTAAGAATTGAATGCAAATTCTAACATTGAATCCAAAGGTAATGACCATGAATACATGTACAAACATTTGACATTAGTCCCAAACACTGAACCATTAGCCACATATTTTTGATCTTATTTTTCATGAAGTTTCATGAAATGAAATAGAATTCTTTTTAAACGATGTGGAAGTAAATGCACCTTCTGGTGCAACATGTTTCACTTTGTCACAGTATCGGTTGTCTTTATTGTTGAAGTATATCCAAGTGTTGATTTGCCACAGGCAACATTTGAGGCCCTATTCATGGACCAAGTTCCTGTCAACACCTGTATTGTGACAAGAGTCCTCTAAAAGAACTTTAAGACTTAGAGACATACTGCTACATGTACCCCTTTTTGTCACTTACAATGTACTTCAAGTGTACTTTTGAGGCAAGAACAAACTATGATGTTTAAATACTTAGGACAATATTATTACAAGTTGACAGCTTTATTATGTCCCTATTTTGGCTGCACTGAGCAATATACTCGCTTGGGTTAAACTACTGATAAAAGAGTGCAAGGCTTAGGACTTCAGATCTGGGTCATTATTTGCACCATGGATTGCCCCACACTTCTCCCCTGGCTTGTTTTGTCTGCTAGAGTCCAATTTATTACAAGAGGAGTATATCATAATCCCCATAGCATCTGTGGACTCTAAATTAATCCCTTCAGTGTAGAGGGTCATTTACAGGTTCCCTGAACACCTGTGTTTTTGCAGACATAAGTGTTTGTTGGGGGAACAATCAGTAACCATGTGATTGCAGGTGCTGGGGTGACACAAACGGCAACACTCTGTCAGACACTTGTTTTTTTTTCTTAAATTTGGAATCAAACAGTGATTTTCTCAGACAGAATTGTGGGCCAAGGTCAAGGGATTAAAATGCTAGGTACTTTCACCTGCAGTGTTGTTTAATATTTGCAAATTACTATACGATACACAATTGTTGGCTTTACAATGGAGAATCCACAGCTCAACTGTCGCTTTTTTCCTTCGTTTTAGCTCTTCGTTTAGCTTGTGTGATCAACTTATTAACCTGTGCATTTTTTGTACCTCTACAAAATATTTTATCATTCTATTTTATTGAAGCAACTGAAATGTAACAGTAAAACAAACGTTTACGAAAAGCTATGAGTATAGGTTTTCCTTTCTTAGGAAACATTGTGAAGGCACTGATGGTGCGGAAGACCATTCGTAAAGTAATTCACTCTGCAGAGATGTCAATATGTTTTACCATTGCCTCCACTCTTGAACATGTTCTTTAAAGATTAGATAGTGGTCCCTATGCAGACAGGCACTTCAACCTTGGAACCATTCTAATATTGGTCATTTCACCTCATTCTGAGTACCACAGACTTATATAAGAAACCTATATAAGTCAATTATCTGACCAGTATTTATACATGAGAAAACATCTTACCACTTTGATATGAGACAAAGATGTTCAGTGATATATGGCTTTAAGATACATGTTAAAAAACTACCAAAACTAGAACTAGTGAAATTTGAAGGCTTATAATACAAAAATTTGAAAGGCCTTCATTATGTTTTCATAAAAATGAGAATTTTTGAGGAGTAAACCTCATTTGATCCTCCTAAATGACATATGCTTTCTTTCCTGAGCTTAATGTTCATTAAAATTATGTACATATGGATCTGTTACTACATCTGAATACAACATTTACACTCTGAAAAAAGAAATAGGAATGAAAATAACTTAATTAATAATACGATAGTGATCTTCAATATTGAGATACAAAAGGAAAATAATTTATATTTACAATATATAAAAATCAATGTAAGTGACATAAATAACAGCTCAAGCCTTTGTTAACAACTAAAACAACACATACTGAAGTCATGCCATCAGCACTCGGCGAATTATAAATAAGTTAATTCATTAAATTATATCCAGTCTTCACCTTCTCCATGGATTTTCTTTTAGAAATCGGTGTTGTTTTAAAAGTCAACTGCCTACATGTACATAATGTAATATTTGAATATTTGAGAATACATCAGCTACGAAAGCCGGCAATTAGAATATTTACAGTTAACAACAGATGATATTGAGCATCTTTCAGACAACCAGGTCAACGAAAATTTCATCTTGAAAACCTTGCATTTCAAATTTCAATTCATTTGAAGTTATACCAAAACTCACTTTTGAAGATCGATACACAGAAAATATGTTTATCAAAATGTAGCACTGTGTATGAGAGAAATGCATGTTTTTTTGACTGTCTTCGATGTTATGTCCAATCCAAAGTTTTACCATTTTTTAAGGACAAATGGTTCTTAATTTATAATGTGGCTTAATTTTTGGTTTTGTGTTTTACTTTGATGATGGTCAATAACACAGAATCAAAGAATATTTTAACAACAAATTGAACAACAAATTCAACCAAGCACTGGGACTAAGATTGTGACCATTCAGAAAGCTTTGAAATGGTCTTCAACTCAAACTATTTTGTGTCATGAAAACTAGCATCATTCGGTGAAAACGACATTTTCAATATACTTTTGTTGCCAAGAAGATTGGGACCACAATTGGCCTTTACATAGTGCATGTTCTTCTTCACAATGTTAAATACACCGCCCCAAAATGTCTGCACTTGATATTGGTCAAAAAAGCCCTTTTCCTCACAGCTAGCAAGAGTTTAATTTCTCAGTTCTGCTATACAGTTAGATTTTTTAATAAAACAAAAAGATATCCTGTGTTTACTGAAAGCATATTTCACTTGTGATCTAAAATATCAAAACTGTACGTTAAGTGGGTTAGTGAAGACATCAGGAGCAACATTCCTTTATGGTAAGCACATAATGTTTGTCTTAAACTAAGGCTGTTTGTGTTTAGCGTTGATATCCACAATAAACAAATGTATGAAATTTGGCCTCTAGCCAAAACCAAACTGTCTTGTACTTGCTGTTTTTGAAATTGTTCATCACCTATCACCGGGGAGAGGTGCAGATCTTGAAGGGGCTTGGGTTGAGGCTGATGCCGTACTTTTTCTCAATGCTGGGCTGTGGGTTTTCCGGGGCCACACTAAACTTGAAGGCATGGAGCATGGAGGAGAAGAAGAGAAATAACTCCATCTTGGCAAGATTCTCCCCTGGGCAGGCTCGGCGACCTGTAGTAAGACAAAATCAGAGAAGGGGGAAATTAATTGTCATATGATGATACATTCTGACAAGCTTGTACTAAATTAGAAGGATAACAAGTATGTGTTCTGTACCCAGGCTAAGTTTACTGTTTGGAAACAGTTACATTACAATTAAATTAATTGTTTTTCAATATTTGCACAAAATTTCACCAAGACTATGAATAAATTTCTGCACTTTGAAAATGAACATCGTTAGTTTAGAATGAGATCGTTCAACTTTTTTTTGTTCTTTGATCAAGACTTACCAGCTGAGAAAGGCATGAGTGCAGGCCTGTTTCGGACTTTTCTGTTTTCATCCAAGAACCTCTCTGGCCTGAACTTCTCTGGCTCTGTCCACTGGGTGGGGTCGACGTGAACAGAGTACAGGTTGATGTAGATGGGCGTGTCTTTAGGAATGCTGTACCCACTCAGCTCTGTGTCTTCTGTGGTTTTGTGTGGGTAAGGCAGAGCAGTGATATTGGCCATACGCTGCACCTCCATCAATGTAGCTTCTGTGTATGGCAGTTGCTTTCTGTCTCCAATGCTTGGAAGCTGATCCTTGGCAATGACAGAGTCCAACTCTGCTTGAATCTTCTCCTGGACATCTGGGAAGACAATCATGTAGAGGATGGCCCATCTCAGTGTGGAGGACATTGTCTCTGTGCCAGCAAAGATGAGGTCACTCAAGATGTGATAGAGATACCTCTCAGTGAAGGATGCTGTGACTTCATCTTGGAGGCACTCCTGTTGGCGACGTGCAATTTCACCAAGGTAGGCATCGATGAAATCCCGCTGAGCCACTGGATCATAGGTTTCCTTGTGCTGCCCGATGATGCTGGTCAAGAAACCTGTAATGATGTCATTGATGTTGAACATCTCCCGGATGTTGGGCAGAGGGAGGTTGATGAGAAACGGGAAGAAGTTGGCGGCGGCTGCATTAGTCCCTATCTCAGAAAATCTGTAGATCATGTCCACTAGAAGCTGAAACTGTGGATCCTTGTAGTCAAACCTCCGTCCAAAGTTGAGACTGCTCACCACGTTGGATGCACTGATCTCAAGGATGTGGTCTGCATGGAAGGGCTCGCTGCCCTTCTCTTTGAAGGCAGCTAGCATGTGGTTGATCTCCTCGGTGATTTTGACCTCAAAGCTCTTCTTTCCAAAGCCAAAGTTTCTGAGGGTATGGAGAGTGAAGCGACGCTGCTCACGCCAGATGGGCCCAAAGTCAGATGACACAATCCCTGAAGTAGAAAAAAGGGATAAGAAAGAAAAATGTGGAGTGAGTATAAAATTTTGTTTTGTTGGGATTCTAAGTTTAGGCTCATGCAAAAGTAAGCAGAGTGAATCCTCTTACGATTGTGTGGATGTGCTTGCTTGTGAGGTTTTATGTTATATTGTTTAAAGGTATTTTACGCTTTGAAAAGTAAATCTGAAACATTTCCCACCCAAAAAATATTTTGGCATGGCGCGGGGGATGGCCCCGGATGGGTATAAGGGGCTCAGCCACTTCAAAATGGTTGACTCAGTAGGCCCTATAACATAACACTGACGCAGTGACAACTCGGTGCTTTCCTTCTGCATTACTTATTTAGTTGTAATCTTACTATAAATAATTTGTTTTAACTTCATGGGAAATTGTACTGTGAGGAATTGGTTTTCTGTATCCTGGACAAAGAAGTATGTGTGGAGAAACACCCCCCCCCCCTTCCCTCAGGATTTACACCCATGGATAAGGTCATTAGACTTTCGTCACAATATCTCATTCTTTCATGGTGCTTTGACCCACTACTTATAGGGTTTTACATGACCGTGTGGGAAATTTCAGAACCAGCAAGTCACGTATTGTTCTTGGCCTTTGGGCAATTTCCGCTCTGCACTTGACACAGAGATATTTCTATAGGGCCCAAACTTAATCATTGCTAATAAGTGTGTTAAACTTAAGAATTAGTTTGGCATTGAGACTGGTATTAACCGCGCATCGCGCGATTTTACACTCGGCTTGAAAATAACATTGCTACCACTTAACGGGTGTTAAGGGGGTGTTATAGCCAGGGGCACGTTTCAAATCGCTGGTGTCGACCACTTGCCCTCTGGACCACCAAATCAAAACAGTGCCACGGGGGTGTAATAATAAGCGATTAGAAAGTTGTTTTACGGGATTTAGTTTACTTGTATTCGAGACAAAAGCAACACCTTCCTTTGCGTACAAGAAGAGAACGTTCGATATTTTTCGGGAAAACATTGTTTTGAAAATTAAAATTTGGAAGTGTTTCAACTCGTGGATTCCTCAACAAAAGTTGGAAAAATAGGAGCACGTGTAGTGACATAGTTTCGAATTTTCTTCCACTTTTGTTCACAATCATTGGTGATATTTTGCAACAGATGGCGGTATCAATTTAACTTAAGGCAAGGAACTGCCCAGTCACAGTCTGCGCTGGAGTTCTTCAATCAGCAGTATAAACCTCTTGCCCTTTCTTCACGGAATCGGATTGTAAATAATCCGATGAAACTAGGAAATTGACTTTTGAGTTCTTTCTTTCTGAAGTGGATTTCATATCAGGCCCCAATTGTCAGGCAGACAGCGGACAAAGTCCAACAATTACTGGCTCTATATAAGTGCCGGGCAAAGAGCGGATAAGCCGGAGCCTCAAAGTGCAAGTACCCCCGCTTTCCATTGTTGGAGTCAACCAATAATTTCCTTTCTGCCACGAACGGTCACTAAAAGTACTGATAAGGCGCCAGTAGTTTTTCTCGACTCAATCGCAGGTATAGTTTTTTTTGGTCGGCCAGACTCTGGCCAGCGCGTCTTTGTTGTGGTGATGGCCGGAAGGGTTCGTTGGCATCTTTTGTTGCGTAGTTTTTCCGGACATAATTGGTTGATTGTTGGTGTAATTGGCATGGAGTGTGCCAACAGTTAACCGTTCAGCCCTAGGGTTGGCAACGGTGGGTTGTTCGATCTGGGACCATTGTAGGTTTTCCTTGCTTTATGGAATTGACCAGCGCAATCGAGATGACATTAGTCAAGAATAGGACCTTATGGAGGCACTCTATAGCAAACTACAACATATCGGCCCTGTACTTCACATATCGGTGTGCATCAGCCCTGGGCTTCACGTTCCACGACACAACCAAATTTCCTTGCAAAAAAAAGTTGGCGCTTCAAGGCCTCACAACTAAACCAGTCACGAGTACAGTTGGCACGTCCTACACGCATCTTTGAAAACAGAACTTACGAAATCATCCAGATATAGATACGAGATACACCGAACCCGGAAAACTGGCGCCCTGTCGACAAAGTTACTTCTCAACAACACTCTTTTAAAATCACGTACGCCTATATCCCTGTCGCAAAAAGTTGAAAACCTTTGTTTACTATTTGACGTGAGTCATACGTGTCAAGGGCTTCTCCAGCTTTTTCCCGCCATGTAATTCATATTAAAATGGCCTGTGGTCGGTAAGGCGAGAGATATAGATCATATCTGGAGATAGCTTGCCTGTGGCACATAAGACGGCTCTATAGGGAGCGTATACTAATATCTTTCATATGCTTCGCCGGGGCTTCGCTTTACAGGAATTCCTTTGCGGCGAAAATTGACAAGTACAACATAGACCATAGTGATTTCTGCCTATAGGGTCCAGTAAATTTCTTTTTTGACACTTCGATGTTTGGAAGAAAAAAATGTGGCAAAAAGTTGGTGCCGTAGGAATCGTATAGGGGGTTTCAACGTTTAAAACAAAGTACATGTAAACTATATAAACTAACCTGTAGAATAGTACAGCAGCATCAGGATATTAAAAGGGTTTCAGTTGAACTTGGCCAGAATGGCAATTGAAGCAAAAAATAAATAAATAACTGCGTGATATTCAAAAGAATTGATTTGTGCGATTAAGGAAAACTAATTTCATAGCATTGGACATTCTCATTATAGATTCTAGCACGGACCATCGCTTTGGTACGGTCTATATAAAAGAAAATTGAAGAGCTGAAGACGAAATGGAGACGATGGGTACATCGACAAATAATAGACATCTATGTCCAACTTTGCGTATGCCCCTACAGGTGTTCGGTCCGATTTGTTTCAACTAGACGATTTGTGGGGTTATTTTGAGTAAGTTCGCTAATGTACTCTTATAGTAAAGCTTTTTATTAAATCAAAATTGACATTATTTAGACATCAGTCAGCGGAAAAAGACCGTCATTAATTTCAGTGGTGTGGCCCCATGTTAGTCGTACTTGTCAGTATGACCTTGTTGGGAATGTCGATATTGTGTGCATCCACGGGTGTCGTGGCGATGAACGGGTAAAATGGCTCTAGTTTTTAGCTAGGCCAATTATTTGAAGAAAAGTTAAAATATTGTTTTGCTTCGTGTAATTTTTCGGTGCAAATGCTAATGGCAAGGGTAACCAGGACTAAAACGTTAGACCATGTCACGTTCTCAATGTAATACAAAATGTAGCCGTTTGCAAAGAGGATCATAAATCAGTTCGTTTGTTGGCTTGTTTTTATTCAACCCTAGGGTAATGAAACAAAATCTGCAAACAATAGGGCCTCGTAAAAAAGTCCCAAGCAAGCGATTTCTTTTGTGAAGAAGACCATTAAACATCACCGAATCAATTGATTTCTATTGGCGGTTCCCTTTTCACCTTTGGATCTGCTTGAACATCAAAGAGCTTCAACACAAGACCGGTCGCTTTCTGAGAATAAGGGTCTCAAACCTCAAAAAAAGAAGTTGGATCCTGGATCTTGGTCATCACTTTAGACTTGTCCGCGAGCGGAAGTGCTGGTATTTTAATCTATTGACTCTGAATATTGGTTTAGCCCGTCAATCAACATTGAGACACAATAGGCGAGGAACATCCCTTGTCATGTTTGTTATTATACATGCACTGACGGCGGGGCAAAGGTACACAAGCCCCAATAAAGAACGTGCTGGAACTTAGAATGGCAAATGCAAAGAAACACTTGAGTGAGACTGCATGCCATTCAAAAGTCCGTGTTTGAAAGAAATTAAAATTGTGGCAAAGCTTCATACTGGTAGCTATTACTCTACCTCCATGGTTATACTTAAAAGAAACGACACATTTTGAGTAGGTATGCCTTTAGTGATGACAGGACAGGTACTAGGTACACGTATACCTTCTTGTATAGCTGTCATCGACATGCGTGATCGCCAAATGGTTAGAGCTCTAAAATCGATACATATTGGTTATTTCACCCACCACGGGGGTATCATGTGCACACGGTGTGACAGTTAACTTATTGGCAGCATAAACTTCATAAAACTTTCAATACTGAAACTAATAGGGATTTTACTGAAGCAGCGTTTGGTCACACTCTGCACGCGTGTGCCTACGTGGTTCACTGCAAGTGCAAGCACGTATCAGCCGCGTGCAATTAGCTGTTGTTGTTAATAAGATTGAATAAATACATTTTGTAATTCATTTTGAACCATAAAAAGTCTACTGTGTGATTTAAGTAATCTTTTGTCCTAGACGTCCATACAGTACAGGCGCTTATAGTGTTATAAATGGCCTGGATCAACTTTCCTCACAAAACAGTATAATTATAGATTTGTTTGACCTAAAGGGTTTTTAATGTCTCGGGTGACTGTTTTGTTTCTTCAATTAAACAGGAGAGAGAAATAGCTCAAAATATTTGTGAAACCAGTGACAACTGTTTTTTATTATATTAGCTTACCTTGCCCTTCGGTAAGTTTGTGGAACAAGGGCATCTTTGGGCGTCCAGCGAAGGCCGAAGCATTCTTGACCAGTGCTTCACGGACTGCCTCAAACCCATTGACCACCACCACTCGCTGTCCGGCCAAGTTCACCCGGAACACGTTGCCGTACGTCTTGGTCATCTCTAGAAACGTGAGGTGCGGGTTGGCGCCGAGGCTGAGCAGGCTGCCCACGATAGGCAGGCCCCAGGGGCCCGGCGGGAGGTTCTTGGCTCTGACACGGTACCGATGAACGGCGGCCATCACCAAGAGAAAAGTGACCGCGAACAAGAGAAGGGTATGCAATCCGACGAAGATGCTGGCCTCCATTCTAGCTGGGAATAGACTATCGAGGAAACAGCAGCGAAGCCCAGATAACAGTTTGTAGAACATAAAAGGATCAATTTTGTCAACTCCTGACTCGCAGTGTCAGTTTCTTTAGATTCAATGTTCCTCGTATTAATTGCGTTGAAATTTACTGTAGGTAGACGCGATTTCTTAAGGTATTTTTCTCGCGTGGACGAGATTCGAGTTCCCTCAACAGGTAAAATCACTTCAGTTGCCGCAGACTATAATCAAATACACACGTTTGAGTACTACTTGTCAAAATGTGATGCAGGCACGTGCTCGCATGGTACGTATGTCCCAAGCTGTCAACATTCAAGCGTTATATAAGCCTCGCGCGACAAACTTGATGACCCCGATCTGTGCCACAATGGACCAATAGAATGTGGGGAACGAGTTTCCCCTATCTGTATTGGGTATTGATGCGTTGGTTGCGTCGCACAAGTGGCAAATCAGAGGAGGTCGATGACGTCAAAGTCACTTACATTTCGTTGAATTATGCATGTTCTGTGGAATCGTCAAGTGTTGGGCTTACATACAAAGCCAATGTCAAGTGTGTTGATCATTGCACTATGGATACGTGTACACACACGTTTATTTACTTTACTGCTAAATGCACGTGTTGGGCACGCAGCATGTCATGTCCTGTGGTCTTGGCATTCCACTGTACACGTCAAGCAGCCGGAAGCCCGTGCCAAGAATTACAAGCCCAGATCGTTCTAGTTCCGATATATTTACCTTGCTTCGGTCGGCAACTTCCCAAATCTCCAAATCGGTATTTGAAACCAAAAATTGCACACACAAAAAGAGAACTTTTGTAGAATTATGCTTTATGTAAGATGTGTTGAATTAATTCACTTTGTGTAATCGAAGCATTCATGCTCCATTAGCGCCCAGTGCCAAAGTGTAACTTCTGTTTTTTTACTCTTTGTTAACAAAGTTGTGTTACTTTTTGCTCTTTACATTTTTAATATTTATTCGGGAGTAAGAGGTTTTTTCCTATGCCCTTTAATTCTCCTCATGCAATCGTAAATGAAAGCTTGTGAAGAGTAAAATTAAACACCATTTCATTTGACAGATCCGAAAACAAGTTACACTTGCCATATTTTAAAATAAAAAGTCACAATGACAATGAAAAAAAAAGTTTTATATTGAAGATATATTAAATATCATTGAATACTGATGCTATAAAGGACACTTCGCCAAACAGGATTTATTTCCCCGGAAATTCAGATCTTTTTAACCGATCATTGTGGCTTTCCAACAAGTACATGTTGGCATAATTTTATATACGTGCCATTGAGCACGATCACATTAATTTGTTGACATCACTGCATAGTATTGACACAGATTAATCATACATATTATTAAAGCCGAAAACAATAACAATGCACGGAAACAAACACTTTTTGCCGCCGGATGAGATTTTGTTTAAGTGGGTGCAGATTCCGACGAGTTGGACTTTTTGTCTGCACAGTCATCTCACTATGAGGGAGGTTTGAGGAACAGGTAGAAACCCCTCGCATCCGTAAATACGCCAGTATCGTCCGGCCGCGTCGCTAGCCTCGCCGCGTCCGGCCCACGACGCGGTATGTTTACGGTATGTGCGGACGGACTTGGATTCAACCTCCGGATTTCCACGCGGGGTTTTCTCCGGCACGGTTGCGTTGAGGAGGCGAAAATTGGTAGTTTTTTTTAGGATATGAGTCGCTTACCCTCCCCCCCCCCCCGATATGACTAATCCTGTAGCGAGTCTGGTGGGTATGTTATAACACAATATCGACGTTACGATACCAGAACTTTTGCATTATCACAAAATAGTTTTCAAATCTAATTGGAAATTTATTATGACAAATAGAATCGTTTTTAAAAGTTCCAAAGAAGACAAGAGATATCCTCTATAAAGTCAAAGATTCCGGCCGTGCGTTAAGTCGTTCGATCCCCCCCCCCCCCCAACTGGCCGTCTTCGTAACCGTCTTGGCTATCATGCACCACGGTAGCTTCGTTCTTTTCAACTCTGGTAGCGGCAGCTCTAGTAATGGAGAGGGTGGTACACTGCGTCCCAAAATAAATTGTGCAAGCAGATATCCTTTTTAATTTCTCAAAAACTACTTAACAGGTGTATTTCATCTTGATGGACCATTATAATCCTGTGCATTATAACCAGTGAAAATGAATGGAAATCCGTTAATGCAAACCAGAGATCTAACAGATTGTAAAAGGCTATGGGTTTTTCACCCATCCAAATGGTATCTACATGCACAGTTAGTGATATCAGTGCATCAGATTGTCATGGGCCTTTTCACTCTGATGTAAATTAAGTTAACTGTGTAAATCCCATCCCATTGGAATGGGTGGGGGAAAAGCCACAGCCTTTTATAATCTGTTAGATCTCTGGTTTTCATGAACGTGTTATCAAGATGAGACAGTCATGTTTTTTGGTAGTAGTAGTTTCTTGAGAAATTAAAGGATATCTGCTGCAGCTAAATACTCAATGCAATAGGCCTATTCTTAAGCTTTATGGGGAATTGGCACGAGTGAGAACAATGACCTTTTCGAGGATACAACAGAATATAAGTTTATAACGCATAAGTTTTGGGAACGGATTCGTGGTTCCAGTGCGCGAATAAAAATTTGTGATGAGTAAAAATGGAGGACCTTAGATCCCTACCCTGTTCATCCTAAAGAGAGTGTTTTTTTGTGCCCTCCTCCTCCCCCCCCCCCTCTTCCCACAAGTGTGTCACACGTAAGTTAGTAATACTTGCTCAAGGGGCTTGTTTATTGACGCCGATCCTACACCACAAAAACATGCAATGTGGCAAGTGCGGTCTCCTTTGCTTTGAACACCCACACCTAACACCAGTCTACCGCTGGAGGGCGTGCGTGATTATTCGTCCCCTTCCACGCACGCTCGCGGTCTGTCATTGCGGCGTTTACAGAGACCCCCTGTCGTAACCCTTCCGCGGGGAAGTTCACTCCTTGTCAATACAGATATTTCCTGTTTGTCTGATTTAATAGAAGTGGACTTACCGATTCGCTGTTATTTCACGTTCAGGCGCGAGTTGTACGTGCCTTTGCGAAACAGCAGACAAATTTAATTTGACTGTAGAAATAGTGAAATTTTGCCGATTCCAATTGACCTGTTTCGAAAATAAAAGGGGCATATTTTGGAAAAGAGATTTCGGACTTATTGCCTGTATACCGAAGTTATCAAGCGCAGTATGAAGACAACGATGTTTAAACTATTAGATAGTGGGCTTATCTGAGAGTTCGAGTAAAAGGTGTACAGGGTGGCGTCAAAAAGCTGACTTTTTTCATACGCAGATTTCTCAAAAATGGGGAGACATGTTGAAATTGTTCTATTGTATTCCTAAACTATGAGATCACAGATCTTGGTGGTATATTTGCTGAAATGGTGTGTTATTATAAGATACGGTCGAAACAATAGACCTGCGTGCACAAATAACTGCAATAACAATGACCATTATCTGACACACGCGTGTGGACAAACTGGCTTTTGACCATTTTTCTGTAACTGGCCCTCTATTTCTTCAATTAGGCTTCATTTTCAATGCCGTTTTTATTTACCATATACCACCGAGACAATGTAGTTTAGGACCATCTTTTAAAAATATCAACTTGTCTACCAAATTTTGAGAAATCTGCGTTTTAAAAAGTGTAAACCTTTTTTTGGACCACCCTGTACAGTGTACAGCCATCACTGAACAATTGCATGGTTCTGGTTCTGGTTTTGGTTCTGGTTCTGGTTGAGTCGGTAAAATTCACTCAAGAATATCACACCAATATTAACCAGCTTGGGTTAATTTTACCCAAGCAAGGCTGAAAACTGCAACTACCCAAAATTGGGTTGTCCTTTACCCAGTTGTTTGGGTTAGAATTTCTGTTAAATTCAACCGAAACGTTAGTCTGGTATGGCCACAAGTTTTGGTTGAATGTAACAGAAATTCTAACCCAAATAGTTGGGCAAAGGACAACCCAATTCTGGGTAGTTGCAGTTTTCAGCCATGCTTGGGTAAAATTAACCCAGGCTGTTTCGTACCACTCCTCCCTATACCCCTCCCCTCCTGTTTTGTGGCATACCGTATAAGCCTGGGCTTGGAGTGAAGTGGTCGCGCCCTTAATAGTTTACACAACGGCAAAATATGGGCTTAACTTCGTGAGTGGGATGTGTACTGAGACCATAGAGCTGTATAATAAAGAATTATACAGCTCTATGACTGAGACATGTAGACACAATGGATAGGCTATCCATCCCAGTTGATCCTGTTGGAATACTGCCAAGCAATATTAAAAAAAAAAATCATTAGCGTATAGGCCCGTTACTAAGCAAATACGCATGGCAGAAAAAAAAAGCAAATCCTCAATCCGCTAAAGTCGACTCTCACCGGATGCTGCATGTTGCCTCGACATTCTCCAGATCACCAGAATTGTCGGATCAACAAGAAATCGGGGTAATTTTTACATTGAATTCGGTTCCTTGACTCACCCTATAGAAATTTCCTTAATGTTCCAATCAATTATTTATTAATGAATTTGGATGGAGGACTTTGCCAATTAGGGTATATACGCCGCAAAGTAGGGGCGGATTCGACTCGACCTACTTTTCCAGCTTCAGGTGTGCCTCTAAGTCGATTGACGGCTTTGATCACCGTCTCTCAAGCTGTGTCCATGTCTAGCCATTTCAAAAAACGGGGCATTGCCAAGTGCAGTTGTGGATCTGGAGGGGGGTTGTGGTATGCAATACATGTACAGGGCGAGTAAAAACAACAAGGCGGAACCCCAACACAAAGAAATATATTTCATATAAAAAAAACATGTTGCACCAAAATTAATAATGACTTGGAAACCCATTAATTTATTAAACTGCTTTTAAGCGAGAAAATTATTTCAATTGCTCTACACGTTAAAATGCAGCCGTATCATAAGTCCGACGCCTCATAGGTCCGACGCCTCATAAGTCCGAAATTTCGGACTTACGAGGCGTCAGACTTAAGAGGCACAACATTTATTTATTCCGCCTCATAGGTTGGACGCCTCATAAGTCCGACAACGGAAAAACGATGCGTTTAATTTGTCGGACTTATGAGGCGTCGGAGCTATGAGGTGTCGGAGCTATGAGGCGTCGGACTTATGAAGAGTCGGACCTGTGAGGCGTCGGACTTATGACCCCGTTAAACGAAGTAACCCCAAAATCGGTTTCGTCCAACAAGTTATTGTGTGTTCTGACTGTTTGGAACAACAACGAAAAATGACATAGAATACTTGTTTCAACAACTGTAGTACACAATATCTTTATTAACAACCCTGCTTTGCCATATAGGATTTATACATAAAATCCACTTACTTTAAAGACGGGCCTTCAAAGGACTTTTTTTTTTGAAAACTTAACTTGTAAAATGAGGTTTTCTCGCTGCTGATGTTTGAAGAACAACAATTCTTGAAATTGCATTTTTGGGCGACACATAATTTTAGTGTCATTTCGTTTAAATAGTGATATAATTTGAACGGATTGAGCAATTGAAGTAATGTTTTATCTAAAAGTAATTAATTAAATTGGGTTACCAGTCATTATTATTTTTGGTGCTACATATTTTGTTAAATATGAAATATATTTCTTTGGGTGTTTCCGCTCTTTTGTTATTCACCCTGTAATACGAATAGTGTTATGATAATAGTAAAATGGGGCCACCCGTTGTCCAACGGAGCCCTCTGTGTCTCAATATCCCCCCGGACCCCCATCATCAGTTCTTCAAACTCTCATGAAATAACTTAAACTATTTCTAAGAAGTATAATATTTACAAATTTTTCTCCATCGCTATGGGAAGTTTGAAGCAATTGAAGTATAATGGAACGTGAAGACCCACGCCTTTCGCGCTCCGAAATGAGGGAAACATTTTGGACTACTGCAGCCGCGGCGTTTCTTGTCAACATTGGGGGGGGGGGGGTTCCGGCCTGGGAAAAATTCGAAAAGCAGGGGGGGGGCTTCACCCCATCTGACTGTAGAGGGTGCTGTCCAACGATTTGTGTATGGACAAAGCACATGTATAATTACAGTATACGCATTTACGCCCTTTATCCGCAAATATAATCCCTGAAAAGGGTGCTGCATTAGCAGTATCTTACAGTTTATAACACCCTTTAGGAAAATACAGTACTAGACCCATACGGTGTTTTTTTTTTTGGGGGGGGGGACCCTCGCCATTGGCGTCCTCCACCCAATTGGGGCATGTCACCCATCCCGCCCCTGTGGATCGCCGCTCGTGAAGGTGAAACAATGTTCATCTTATAACAGCTGAAAGATAATAAGGATGTTCTCACCTTATTACGATGATTATTGTGCCCGCTAATAATGTCATAATTATTTAGTTTTGCATTTCCCCCCTCTAAATTATAGTCCTATACACATTTAAAAAGGATATCTTGCACTGCCTAAAATCATTTCTGAAAATTGCCAAATCATAAAGTTTCGTGACGTGCGATTTGTGGGTATTCTCAGAATCGCTTTGGGACATGCCCAGCCATTGTTTGAAGGTACGCTCTTTTAGTGTCCCTAAGACCGCAGTCTCCCACGAGATTGTCAGCTCCGCCCACATCCAAGTTCACTTTATTTACCAATCCTTTCAATATCTAAATTTATCACAAGACATTTTCATTTAAGCCTCATAAAGAAAAAAAAGGAAAAGGGTCTTCAAGAAACGGATCCACAGAAACTGTGAGAGCCAACGGTTGATGCTGGAGGGGATTCTGAATCATCCTCCTCACCCCGACAAGTCGCCTGTTGCACATCCGCGGTGTATTTCCAACCTTCATCGGGATAAGTGCGACCCGCCACGGCGTCGGTGGCGGTGTGGCCGCGGCGCGCGGCACGGGGGCAGTTGCGCCTCCAGCAGGCGGAAGTTTTTGGAAGGGCGCCGGAAAATATTACCATTCAAATTGAAAACAACGTTCGCACGTCTGTGCCAAGATGACTTTTTTTTAATGGTCATAAAATCGATCTTGTCCGAATTATATTGTGTCAGTTTTATAAGCAATACTTAAGTTGTCTTCAGATTTGTTTAGGAAAGGGCCGGGTGGATGAGAATTAGTAACCATATGAGCCCGGTCTTAATGGGGAAAAAAACCCAAAGAACTTCTAGATGGATTTTAAAACAGATACAAACAAGTGATATCAGATTGAGTTTGCTAATTTTCGCTTAAGCTTAAAAGAATGAGACCAGTATACGTTTATGTTTTAAATATGAAATTAAAGCAAAACAGCAAACAAACAAACATTTCCCCATCTGCAAGAGAACTTCAGACATTCTTGCAATGTTATCTGGTCCTCACTCTATTTGCGCCTCAAAATTGACATAGAGTAAAGTTCGGCGTTACGACATTATTCTCTACCTAAATTGTGCATGGAACTTAATTCTTGGAACTTAAAGTTGAACAAAGTTGTGTTTTAAAAGGTACCGAGAAGTGCATTTGGAAGAGGTCCGTAACAGTGGCGGATCTAGGGATGGGGTTACAAGTCCCCCCTTCCCTCACCTGTTCAGCCTCTGACTAATGTTATGATACTTTTATTTAACATGGGGCCAAAAATAATGAATGGAATGCTTAAGTCTCGAATTGCCTTAGAATGTAGGAGAAAGCATCGGGGTTTTTTTTCAAAATTTTTCGGGGGCATGCCCCGGACCGTACCCCCTAGTGCCTTTGGCACGCCGTCACTCAACCCCCTCCCCTTATTTAAACCGCCCCTGGTTAAACGGGGGAAAAGGGTTGATTTGAATTTTGTTAAGAAAATATAATTATGAAATAAAGTTGACAGAGTCATATATACATGTAGTAAGTATTAGGGAATCTTCCCTGACACTTGATGGAAAAGAAGAAATTGTTTTAATGTGACCTGGTACCCGTGCTTCGGCATGAGTTTCAAGGAACTTCTTTATTAAGACCTTGTGGTCTACCGCCTTACGTAATTCAGCCATAATGATTTCTGCGGTTCGCCCACAGTGCTAATCACTGACCAATAAAGTGTCAATTCGAAGTTTTATTTGGCTTCAACAAGGAGTGTGACCGATGTTTTGGTCATTTTCAGAGAATTTGTCTCGTGGTTTGTGCATTACATAATCGATGACTCACTCATAAGATGATTAACCTTCTTTTAGTGCACTTATTAATGGCCAGTCTGAATATTATGGTACCTCTATTCCTTCCTCAATGCTTCTTGAACCCGTGTGAAGGATTCTTTAGTATTGTACAGTTTGGTTGGAAGCCGCCCGCGTGATTCTTGCCGCGCTGAACTTGTTTGGTGGGAGGAAGTTGCTTACCCTTCCAAGTCTGTAATAACCCGCTCCTATATACATAGTAAACTGAAGTTTCGTGAGGATCTGCACAAATAAAACGTTGCCCGAGGCTTTGACGGAAGTGGATTCCCTATAATAATTTGTTTGTCTCGGGGCCGATTGAGTAGGCGCCAGAGACCAGCAACATTGTTGATTGGCTGTAAAACCCGCCGAATTCTGAACCGAGTTTCATAAGCATCATTCTATATATTATGTTATACGCAATGGGACGGATGGCTATTTTATTTGCCAAGATCATCCATCACGTCACTATCGCGCCAAAAATCAGTTGGGCCCCTCCTCATGCGAATTCTGAAAATCAATGACGTTATAAAATTCATCTCTCGATTTTTTATTTGTGTACCTTTATTTAAATGTAAAGGACTTTTAAAATGTGGACTAAACAAATTGTGTCCATCACAATCATGCTCTATAAATTCCAAAGAGTGCACTCCATTCGAGTGAAGATTCACTTACAGTCGGAAACTAGGGACTAGACGTTTTAGAGTAAAATTCCTTCAATCGAAACGATCGAGTTTTTACTCGAGCTTCGACTGAAGTGGTTCTTTTTCAGACTTTTTCAATCTAAAATGAGAGTGATTTTCACTCTAAAACGTCTAGTCCCTAATTTCACTCTTTGGAATTTAGAGAAGTGGTTCAGTTCCTAATCAGCAAGTATAGGCCAAGTTAAGGTAGTCTCCGGCCAACGGGACGGGGCGAGTGTGGACCTGCGAGTGCCAGCGAGTGTATTCACCGATTGGGGGGGGGGGAATACTCGCAAGGGTGGGGAGTGTTTGCTCTCACAAGATGCGAGTAGCCCTTGCGAGTGGTATAACGAGTAGCGCGCGTCGGAAACTGGGTTTGTGGAAAGATGTTATTTTTTCCGCCGACGCTGAAACTGAACTCGCTGGCCTTGCGGAGGGGGAGTTGCGCTCTTTCATAAGCCAGTGACCTTGGAGTTGCGCTCTTTCATAAGCGAGTGACCTTGCGACTTGTCCAAGCGTCTCCTGCCAGCTGCGAGTATCCGCCCCTGCCTGCGAGTAGTCATCCTTCTCCCACGAGGCGAGTTCCTGACACTCGCGCACCCCACTCCCCCACATGCTCCCCCTCGCAGTTCCACACTCGCCCCGTAGGAGACTACCTTTACAAGTTGTGACTTGTCTTGTTTGAATAGTCTCCCCGCCAATATATACACAATATTATTCGCTACATTCTGTATCACTGTAATGGTTTATGTCACTTTAATTGTTATCCGGGTTTGATCTTAAATCCTGCCTATTTGATATTAGTATCCCTGAACACACTGTATAGGCCTAGGTAAAAATTTGACGAAAAATAAAAGCCAAACATGCTCCCACTGTCCCAGTCCCAGCTTACTCTGGCAGTAGTCAAGGGCGGATCAAGAACCAAATTTATGAAGAGGGCTCGAGTATTTTATTTTTCCAAAAGGGGAAGGAGATAGTATCTTGCGCTATTTCCACTTCGTATTATTAAAACAAAAAGGTATGTGTATCTGATGACTTGCGAGGGAATACGAACATTTTAATATATTTCCTGAAAATTTAAGGGAAAAAAAAAGGTGTTTTCACTCCTCGGATTAAAAGAAAACCCTAAAAACAAAAAAACTTTTGGCTGGGGGCCATGGCCTCCGTTGGCCCTTGGGGTTTTTTTTGGGGGGGGGGGATCCAAGGCTGTAGGCAGCTGGGTGTAAGT
The DNA here is from genome assembly GCA_029964075.1 of Patiria pectinifera. NCBI lineage: Eukaryota > Metazoa > Echinodermata > Asteroidea > Valvatida > Asterinidae > Patiria > Patiria pectinifera. The sequence goes on along the minus strand of JASAOE010000093.1, from coordinate 3,214 downwards.
CTGACTGTTTTCCAGTCAAATCTAATAAGCTACTAGGTGTTTATGGTCGCTCCACTTGTCCACGGAAAAACAACTCCACACTTCCGTGTTATACATCCGGTGAAGTTTTCCCGAATTCAGGGAATTACTGGGTAGCCAGGAGACGTAGATCACACCCCCTCCGAGTCGTCAATTCCACAGGCACTTGCAACATTCGATGACCCAAAATTGGGTAATAAGAATACAAGCCACTGCCTTTGAACCTCAGCCGGTCTTGTTCAGTTCTTGTTCAGTAGATCATTGTTTTTACAAGGTCCGTGTTGCATGAAATTTACGAGGGCTATGCACGGGACCTACCGACCTCTACCAACCCCCTTGTTCTGGAGAAAGGCGGAAAATGATACTCTTGACAATGACGGTTGTTGCTGGCTGTCACAACATCAACATTTCGTCGAATTTTGCGCGATGTTGTTCAGTTTGCAATCAGCAGTGGAGTAACTGGGGTCTAATCTGCGGGGGTGGGGAGCGCCTTTGGCCTCATTTTCTGGAAGGGGCGCTCATTTTTGCCTGAATGGTTTGGAATTATTTTCTTACCTTAACGTTTCAGCTTGTCACTAACGAAATGGAAGGAGTAAACGAATTTAAACAATGAAAGACACACAAAAACAAAAACAAACAAACAAAAAGGAACGTACAAAATTGCCATAACCGTAAATTGAGGAGGAACAAGATTAATGGTTAAAGTCGTGAATTACACAAAGTTTAAATAATGTATCGGTGCAAATCATTCTTGTAAACAATGAAACGAAGTCTAACGATACGGGAACGAAATTAACATAGTTTTGCATGGGATATACAAATATCCATGATACAAGTGTTTAAATCAACTAAGGAAACCTGTTGGCTTATAATGTGATATTCATGGAAAAAACTTTGACTTTGCAGATGGGTGTTTAAAGGGGAATTTCTGAGAATCATTTGCTTGTAATTTGAAATTGAACATCAATATCTACTCTCCAGTTTTCACCTTTTGTCAGAGGGTTTACAAGAAAAACAAATCGAGTTGGTCATTATAATTTTATATCCAATGGGGGCTACAAGAATTTACGTTGGCATCCCCAAGAAGTAGCCCTTCCCAGCGCCCTTTTTATAAAGGGTTCATGAAATGAGTTTTTGTTTGGAACATATTTTGTGCAACTTTCTACTCCTTTTAAAACGAATAAAACTATTTGACATCCCTTATTGGTATATTTTGTTGAAAGGTGCACTTCTTTTTAATATGAAAAATTGTCCATGCTTTTCCGGACATTTGAGGGCGCTGAAACTGTGATGTCATTTCAGGAAGACACTGTTCAGTTTTGGTTTTCCGTTGAAATTGTGAACCCCAAAGTTGCTTATTGAAAACATCTGTGAGAAAAGTTTGCTCACTGGCTAACTGCCGTGTACTTAACAACGAATCACCGCGGAAAAGAAAATTTATGACGGCAATATATTTAAAGTTCGGGCAACTTTTGGTGCTGAAATAACTGTAACATTGAGGTTTCTGCCTGTATGACATCACACTTTTGCTCATAAATATGGAAATTGCATTAGCATAAAAACGATAAAGGCACCAAATTTAGGCAAAAATACCCTTGAAAATGGGAAAACAAAAATTGAAAATAATGTTAAATGAAAGGTACATTTCCAAGGACTGCGTTAAAAAAAAAAAATTGCATGACCCCTGTGTACGAGCAGTGTGTGTGAGCGAATGAACGTTTAGGCTAGCGGACGGTAACCATTAAGCCCGCCCTCTGCCCAGTTTTCCCAGCTGAGAAAGTTTGCAATTTGCAAGTACCCCCTCTATAGTTCACATATTAATGGTCGCAAACAACCCTGACGACTTCAAGTTGCGGATGAGTAGGAATCTATTTTGTGTTTTGAGTACGACACGTGTTTATTGTTACGTAGTTTTACACTGGGAAATCACTACTGCATTTTAAAAGGCACCAAAAAGTGAAGTAATTTTACTGAAGAACCTATGAAGCAAAGTCCTCAAACAAGCACCAACAATTAGGAATTTAAACGTAAGTTTATAAAATAAGGAAGGTCCTCGAACATTGTATTTGTAATGAATTAGCCTCATATAAATAAAGGCAGTGGATATTTTGCCGGAGACGGCAAACCTTCAGTAAACGTTAGTTTGCCGGATATGCACTGAACATGCGCAGTTACTGTTTTTTTGTACTTCAAACATTTTCCGGTGACAAATTTTAGTCTGGCTCCATGCCAATATTATCGTTGTATTTTTGTATTTACAAGATGGGAATCAGACCATTTTATAATTTCGGACTTTATTTCCCTTTAAAAAAAAATCCTCCAGAGCCACAAATCTGAAAAAGAAAAAGTAATACTCTGCAATAAAATGTTTGAGACATATTAAAATAATAAAAGAAGAATATTCTTATTTATTTGGGGATGGGAAAAAAACACCTTAAAATTGTGGCGGGGATCAGGATTCGAACTCGGGACATCCCACTCACTAGAGCCATTGCTTAACCACTGCACCAACTGTGCTACACAACTTTGGTGGGAATTTAATACATGTTATAATTCAGCCCTATCTTAAAGAGTACAGCGCCCTCTGTTGATATGGATTGCCGCCGGCAAACCTTTAGTAAACGTTAGTTTGCCGGCGTTACCTCCGGCAAAATATACACTACCATAAATAAATGTAGCCATCATGGCCATGGAGGTAGAATTAGAGCCTAGGCGCCTTAGGGGCTTACCTCCGAACTCGGACCGAAGTCATGGAAGTAAAGGCTTGTAAGGCCACACTTCTTGAATTCACTTAACACCGGGAGGACTTGTCACCAGATTTTCTCCACATTCAGACTGTGTGCCTAGTTGATTTATGGCATATGCTTTCAAAATACATTCACCCTCTTAATAACAAATTCAGAACCTGCTGCCTGTGTCAGTTGTCCAGCTTTTGCGTAATTTCCAGCCAAATGTGGATGATTCTTGGCATCAGTCATGTCAGTTTGTATGTAATGCGCCTATCAATTGTGCTCATTCTTAAGAATGAGCGCGCATTCTTAAGAATGAGCACGCATTCTTAAGAATGAGCGCTCATTCTTAAGATTGCGTGGGAATATCACGTGCGCAATTTATGAATTTTGCGCAATCTTAACAAACATTGCACGACAAAATTATGTTAAATGAAATGTATAGCGGTTAAAAGGGAAATAATTCA
>JASAOE010000929.1:0-22000 GCA_029964075.1 Patiria pectinifera | reverse complement strand
AACAGAATACCGTTTAGATACATATAAAAGAGCGACAGACAAACTAAAATTATTTTCTTAACTACCCACCTGGACACTTTGTCTAGTTTCAGTGAACACACACATTGTTCGGCTTTAGCCATAGATTGTGTCATCTTTATATTTATAGTTAAAACAAACACAATCATGACTTGGCAACACTTATTGATCTCACTATATGGACATACCCACTTGATGATGGCAACGAGCTTGAACGCTCCTTTCCCCTTTTTCATTTCCGAGATATGGAGCAGACGTTGTTGACGCGCAATGAATCATCTGTCTTCAAATACTTCAAAACAAACACAATTTAACAATTTAACATGTGGAAATAACGAAGAGAATCCTGTTGGACAGGTCTAGAAATTTCCTTCCAGGCCTACGTTAAGGCAGTCATTGACCGTACAAATCCGACGACTGTATTATTATACTATTATTGCAGAAATACCGTGGAGACTTAGTAAGCTATTTTAATAATTGCACTTTCCTCTTAACAGTATATCCTTGAATTTAATTCCCCGAGCTAGGAAAACAAAACGTCAAAACTTATTTCTCAAAAGCTCCGTAGGCACTGTTTTAAACCAAGAACAGATCTGACAAGCAGACGTTATTGTATTGTTCCATGCATAACCCGTAGGGGCTACGAATGGAAGTAGACTTGAATCTAGGTCAAAGGCCTTATGCACGATCGGCCATATTTTTTGGAACTTTATACGAAGAGAAATGAAAGCAAGTTAATTACTAATTAATTCCAGTCTGATTCAATGAATAATTTAAAATTTGTAATTAAACATTCCCTAATGTTTAAAGCCAGATTAAAAAAAAAATGACAGTGAAATAAGGATAGGCTACATTATGCCTGCATAAATAGTCTTGCGCCATCCCATTCAACAGTTTTCAATTAAAGAAATACATTCAGGGAACTCGTACAAAAATGGCCAACTTGTGCATCAGGCCCATAGACATGCAAGACGAAGGAACGGTGACTGCTCGGTGTTCCGACACCCCTTTTTGCCGACACCCTTTTTTTTCCCGACAACCCGCACATAAGATTGTGTTACCCCAGGTTAGGGTTAGGGTTAGGGCTACATATTTATAAATTTATTTATTTTATTTATTACATTTCTTACCCAGGGTATACCCAAACAGTTTAAAAATGATTTCCATTGGGGCCCTGCATAAAATACAAATGACTACACACATTTGAGATTAATGCATAATTGTTAAGCAATTATATATTATAAATATTGTAAAACTTATGCAACTACAAGTGCAGTGTGAAACGACGTCGCTAACAGGCTTCACTTTACGGTGAATTTAGTGGACACAAAGAAGAATTTGGGTATTTCTTGTGACATCAAGAAAGTATATTGCTATATATTCGCTGATTCTAGGAGGGGTAAAAAACCCGCGAAGAACCCTTTTGGGGAAAACATGGGGAAATTCCCGTACGGCTCCTTATTTATTATGGCAACCAAGCTTGTAGCTCAGGAGATCGTATGAATACCGCAGGAGTTCTCTTTCTTGTTGCAAACTCAATTGTCCGGAAATGCATGGAAAATTAAAAATGTTGAAAGAACTTGCACTTTTCAATGAAATTGTCCAAAAAGGATGCCAATTAGTTTTCATTCAAGTAGGATTAGAAAGTAGCGCAATAAAGAAATATTTACTCCACGGTTGTTTGAGCTGTCTCGGCCACTCAGCCGAAACAGCTCTTGTTTTCGTTAATTTTGTTTTGTTTTCTTTTATTTTTTAGCCGTTTCGGCAGACGCCATAACGGCGCTTGTTTACGTTAATTGTTGTGTACTTGTTCTCCATAGGGTTTTTGTGTGGAAAAATGTGAGTTAATACTGTATATGAAAAAAATACAGATATAACAGTATGGAACATTTTAATATGGAGTTTGACCGAACCTAAAAGACTCTGGAGTTTATATGCAACATCTGGTTAGTAGTGGAGGGGGACTTCTTGGTACGGTTTGACCTTGGGCCTAGAAATATGTAAAGGTCACATAAATATGTAAATATGGAAATATGTAGATATAAATATGAATTAAGGGATGTGGGAATTTTTAACACAGTTTGACCCAATGAATGGATGGGATGAATAGGGAATAGGTGTGGGTATAAGGAATTGGGTACTGTTTGACCTATTCTATGGGAAAGATTGCATAACGTATGGAAAAATATATATTTTTATGGTACATTTGGATCTTAGCCCGAATATGAGTTTCATACGTTAGTCCCTGTGAACGAACAGCTGTGGTGTTATATAATCCCCCAACAATCAGAGTTGTAATGACTCGAGTCAATGACTCGACTCGAGTCCGACTCGAGTCACTTTTTTTGGCGACTCGACTCGACTCGAGTCCCGACGGGTAAATGACTCGACTCGACTCGAGTCACTGCGAGCAAATGACTCGACTCGACTCGAGTCCCTCATCAGAATGACTCGACTCGACTCGAGGAAGGCTAATAAGACTCGAGTCCCAAAAAATAAAAGCAAAACTTATTTGCGAAAAATATTTGCAATGACTTACGCCGCGCCGTTCGCGTTGCCAGTTTTTGTTCACGTCACGTTAATGTTCGCGAATAATGTACGTTCATATACAGCGGCCGTCTGTTTTCCTTCCTCCATAATGATACAACAAACATACACCGTGTAGCAGACTCCCACCTTGTGGTTCTATAGCATGTAATGCTAAACCCGGAACCAGACTTAAAACGCATTTCTCAATCCGTGGTTTCATCATTGGTTTCGGGTGATTTTGAAATTCTTGGTGGAACGCTGGCTAAATTCATGTCCCGATTTCACAAAACAAATGGATACGGACGGGCCCACCTTTTAATAATCAGAAACAGTTTTGTATAATGCAATTAGGTTTTCACGTTGTCAGCGATCAGCGAACAACAAAATCTAGACCCGAAGCCAAATCCAGTTATAAGTCCGAAGTTTCACATCTTCTTATCTGTGACGTGAGCTGGCAATGGAAACTGTTGGTTGGGTACCATACAGCATACTTTATGTCTTTGGATTTTCGTAATAGACTGGTGCCTTGTATTTCTCTCTTGTGTTTGTTGCTTTTTATTGTAATTTATTATATAGTGTTCAAATATTTGTGACTCGAATTGACTCGAGCTAAATACTTGACTCGACTCGACTCGACTCGACCACACTCTGTGACTCGACTCGACTCGACTCGACCTTGTTGACCTAATGACTCGACTCGACTCGAGTTACTTCTTTAAAATGACTCGACTCGACTCGAGTCACAAAAATCAGTGACTCGTTACAACTCTGCCAACAATAGACGGGAGAGGGCGCGTGCCAAGTCAGCGCACTAGTATTGTTACGAAGTTAATCCGATCGATACAAAAGTAATTGGATTTCCGAATGCTCGACAGCAGAAAGCAGCGATAGATGGCAAAAATGAATTTTGCGTTGATCAGACTGAAACGAGTACTATTGTCTATTTGAAGAATTATTTTAAAGTCATTTTTATTGGGTTTATGGGTATTGTGCACGTTGCGTTTTCCCAAGTTATAAACAAACACTCACCGCAGCATACTTGCAGGGTACAGCCTGTGTCGGCCATGGGGTATATGATAAATCCACGATCCATAATCCATGCGTCTGTACAGAGACCGGTGGTCGATCACCCTCGATGATCGCACCGATCATGGAGCAAATAACTCCGTCCGTGCGCCTATATTCCTCTTGTTAATCGATACAATACCAATGGATCTTCTACACTGCCACCAGAATCATCCAAGTAAAAATATATGTCTGTGCGCGGTGATCGTAGGAAAGGGAAGGTTTTGGCATCAGCGAGAGCAATTGCTAGTACACATGCACACTACTGTATCAGATAGCGCTCAAGTTTTCTTAATCCGTGACGGCTAAATTATCGATTAGGCTCTATAGTCTGCAGAGGCGCGTACAATAAGGAATGGATTCAGTGGTTTAAAGCCATAACAAAACGTGCGGGCATGTGGTTTTTAAAGGGAACTACAGCCTGGAAAGTGCCCGATTGTGTAACGGAATAACACCACCATCATTGTGCATTTTGTAATATTTCGTACTAGAACGACCCCAAAACCAAGCTATAGCCTATCCATAGTTAAAAATTCAATCGTAACGTGGTAAAAATGGTGCCCCTTTAAAGCTGTCTGTATAGGAATGCACCGAACCCTAGTTGTACCTCCGTGCCAGATTTGTTTACAAAATCGAGGATGACTGGGTTTTATCTACGACCATTTTACACGTTTGAGATGGGTGATCTTTTTCTAATACTCTTTTTTAATGACCGATCTCAAACGTGTTATTATTGCAAATACTTCAGCGTGTAATTAAAGGTTGCAGAGAATAAGTGAATTATCAAAAATGAGCACGGAATCAGTAGAGTGGGCTGAGCACGGAATGGAGTAGGATGATCACGGAATAGAGTAGGATGAGCACGGAGTAGAGTAGGATGAGCACGGTAAAGAGTAGGATGAGCACGAAAAAGAGTAGGATGAGCAGGGAAAAGAGTAGGATGAGCAGGGAAAAGAGTAGGATGAGCACGGTAAAGAGTAGGATGAGCAGGGAAAAGAGTAGGATGAGCAGGGAAAAGAGTAGGATGAGCAGGGAAAAGAGTAGGATGAGCAGGGAAAAGAGTAGGATGAGCACGGTAAAGAGTAGGATGAGCAGGGAAAAGAGTAGGATGAGCAGGGAAAAGAGTAGGATGAGCAGGGAAAAGAGTAGGATGAGCAGGGAAAAGAGTAGGATGAGCAGGGGAAAGAGTAGGATGAGCAGGGAAAAGAGTAGGATGAGCAGGGAAAAGAGTAGGATGAGCACGAAAGAGAGTAGGATGAGCACGGAAAAGAGTAGGATGAGCAGGGAAAAGAGTAGGATGAGCAGGGAAAAGAGTAGGATGAGCAGGAAAAAGAGTAGGATGAGCAGGGAAAGAGTAGGATGAGCACGGTAAAGAGTAGGATGAGCAGGGAAAAGAGTAGGATGAGCACAGAATTAAGAGCGCACAGGCACGCAGAGAGCATGCGCAGGGGGGAATGTGGAAATTAGCTCAAACAGACAGGTCTCGGCACAATATATATTAAACCAATTCATCCGTTTCTTGTCATTCGTGAATCAGCCTTTATAACTTCAACATGAATACTTTTTCTGCAGTCAAACCCCATGCTTGTAACCAGTGTGATAAAAGCTTTGGACGGAGATATAATCTCTGGCGACATACCGAAAACGCTCATGCTGAAGATGAATCTGAAATGAATGGGGTTAACGATGATTCTGAAATTGAGGTTATTCAATCTGATCATCCTGACGTGGATGAATCGGGCTCGAAACGGACTTGGAGGTAGAAGATGACGATGAAGATGAGTCTAGTTCTGAATTAGAAGACAATGCTACTTTCCAAGACTGGTTGGAAGAGTCCAAAGAAGCGACTCGTGAAATGTGGAGCGAAAAACATGAAAAGTACATCAACGAGGGTATGGGTGAAGATCAGGCCAAGGAAAAGGCCGATAGGAAGACCCTCTGGGCGGTCAAGCAAATCTTTTTTGACAAGTACAGGGATTTTCTGTCAAGCTACCTACATCTGAAAGATAACGATACTCATCAAGATATTGTGGACAATCTGGAAGAAAAATATATAAGGGCATTAGCGTACAAAAGGCTCTCGGCAGAATTATGCCTAAACACCAGATGAAATTTGACGGATTGTTCCATCAAGATGAAGAAGACGTCAGCGAGGAAGACAGTGACGATTAAAGACTAGTCAACATTACAATGACGATATAATTGCAAAGAAATACATCGGGACAGACAAATAAAAACACGAGTGATTTAATAAAGCAATAATAAAGTCAATAAAGCAATAATGTCATAACGTATATACTTTCTGCAGTTGTATTTTTCTTTGTTTGTGTTGTCTTATCAATCGGAAAAGCCTACTCTCAGTCATAAAATTAGCGCTTGGACAAGACCTCTAAAAAAACCCCATAAAATGGTCGTAAATGAAACAGTCATCCTCGATTTTGTAAACAAATCTGGCACGGAGGTACAACTAGGGTTCGGTGCATTCCTATACAGACAGCCTAAAAAGGCACCATTTTTACCACGTTACGATTGAATTTTTAACTATGGATAGGCTATAGCTTGGTTTTGGGGTCGTTCTAGTACGAAATATTACAAAATGCACAATGATGGTGGTGTTATTCCGTTACACAATCGGGCACTTTCAGGCTGTAGTTCCTTTAAAACCACATGCCCGCACGTTTTGTTATGGCTTTAAACCACTGAATCCATTCCTTATTGTACGCGCCTCTGCAGACTATAGAGCCTAATCGATAATTTAGCCGTCACGGATTAAGAAAACTTGAGCGCTATCTGATCGGATGGCCGTAATGTATACAGTAGTGTGCATGTGTACTAGCAATTGCTCTCGCTGATGCCAAAACCTTCCCTTTCCTACGATCACCGCGCACAGACATATATTTTTACTTGGATGATTCTGGTGGCAGTGTAGAAGATCCATTGGTATTGTATCGATTAACAAGAGGAATATAGGCGCACGGACGGAGTTATTTGCTCCATGATCGGTGCGATCATCGAGGGGTGATCGACCACCGGTCTCTGTACAGACGCATGGATTATGGATCGTGGATTTATCATATACCCCCATGGCCGACACAGGCTGTACCCTGCAAGTATGCTGCGGTGAGTGTTTGTTTATAACTTGGGAAAACGCAACGTGCACAATACCCATAAACCCAATAAAAATGACTTTAAAATAATTCTTCAAATAGACAATAGTACTCGTTTCAGTCTGATCAACGCAAAATTCATTTTTGCCATCTATCGCTGCTTTCTGCTGTCGAGCATTCGGAAATCCAATTACTTTTTGTATCGATCGGATTAACTTCGTAACAATACTAGTGCGCTGACTTGGCACGCGCCTCTCCCGTCTATTGTTGGGGATTATATAACACCACAGCTGTTCGTTCACAGGGACTAACGTATGAAACTAATATTCGGGCTAAGATCCAAATGTACCATAAAATATATATTTTTCCATACGTTATGCAATCTTTCCCATAGAATAGGTCAAACAGTACCCAATTCCTTATACCCACACCTATTCCCTATTCATCCCATCCATTCATTAGGTTAAACTGTGTTAAAAATTCCCACATCCCTTAATTCATATTTATATTTACATATTTCCATATTTACATATTTATGTGACCTTTACATATTTCTAGGCCCAAGGTCAAACCGTACCAAGAAGTCCCCCTCCACTACTCTGGTTGTCTACAAATAAAAGTTTAATGGTATTTGTTATTACCCGAGTTTAACTGTAAATAATGACCTTTTTTGCACGGGTCTACTCAAATTCTGCTCTGAGGTAATACAGGAATGGTTCGTGGTTGCACTGTACGGAACACTATTTTTCAGCATAAAGATATGCTAGAAAACTGGAAAGGTACGGAGACAATTGAAATTGGTTTATGGCGAAACAGAAAAAAAAGATTTTGAAAATTATATGCTTACTAGCTTTCCACCGTGTTATAATAAATAGTTCGAAATGGAAAATAGATGGTTCCCTGGCTGACAGTTTTACTGATTACCATGTCAGACCATTTCCCCCATTTTTTCTGACTTTTCTCAATAGGGTTTGAACCCCGTTTTTCTTCCACCAGCACCGTTGTTGACTCGAGTCGAACTCGAGTCGCTATTATTTTTAATTGAGACTTGACTTGACTTGGGGAAAAATGACTTGAGACTTGACCTGAACGCGATGGCTGGGCATCCCACCCGAGCCGGGGTCTACCCGATGTTCCCCAATACCGATGTTTCCCACTAAAGATGTTCCCCGAAATCCTCAGGATTAGGGTTAGGGTTATCTGATATTCATATCAGCATTGGCAATGCTTCCATAACTCCGTCTAAGACAGTGCGCAACCTCGGTGTCATTCTCGACAATAATCTCACCATGATTAGACACGTCAACAGTGTTTGCAGAAGTGCCTCTTATGCCATTCACAGACTTGGAAAGCTACGGCGTTACCTTGATGCAGAAAATACTGAGAAGGTGGTCCACGCCTTCATTTCCTCTAGGGTTGATAACTGTAACAGTATCCTGTATTGACTTCCGAACAGAGAACTCAACAAGCTTCAACGAATTCAAAACACAGCTGCTAGACTCGTGAGCTCAACCAAAAAGCATGATCATATAACACCTGTCGTGTTCCAACTGCACTGGTTGCCAGTTCGTCAGAGGATCATCTTTAACCCTAGAAGGGCCGGGTTCTTTTTCTTTTCTTTCTTTTCTTTTTTCCCTTCCTTTTTTTGGGGTGCTTTTCCGGGGTACTTGCCCCCCCCCCTTGCCCCCCCCCCTCGCGACGCCCATGATCATTACGTCATCAGGTGTGTTAAGTTACGTCACATAAAAATATGCATCTTTAAGGGTATGATAAATTTCAGTATACATCTAATGTACACGTGCAAGTTATGTCTGGTTTGATGACGGCAGCCAGAAAAGGGAAGTGAATACTGATGTATTCGGAGAGGATACATGTTCATTATGAAGTTCAAATTACTTAAGAAAGTATTGAAAATATAAGTGTTTGTATTAATAACACCTACATTCCTGTTTGATGACGTCAAAGCATTATAGATCAAAAGGTCAACATTGTAAATGGATATTCTTCATGGACGTCGCGAGGGGGGGGGGGGGCAAGGGGGCGGTTGTCCCCCGGAAAAGCACAAAAAGGAGAAAATGTTGGAAAATATAGGGATGGGGGAATGTGCTTTGCCCCCTTCTAAAAAATTCCTTGCAATTCCCACAATATTATTATTTGGGCTACGACCATAGTCATAAGACAGGGATCAAATGAGAGAATTAAATTTGAAAAAATGATGTTTTCAATTCCGCTTAGAGTAATTTCCAGTCTTATGGCGTCATGATTATTATTATTATTATTGTTTTTACTTTGCCAAGTTATCTGTGCTTAATCTAAGAATATCAAGGGGCGATTTGGTAAAATTTGCATGGATGGTTTATCAAATAATGGTCTATCTGATAACAAGGTGTGAACATGATTGATAATTTTGTTCCAGAGTTATAGGTGTAAGAAGATGGTCATATTTCTTTTGTTAACGAAAATCGCTTATGTATAATTTGACACCCGATAACGCCATCATGACGTCTGACTAATATGCATATATATCTCGGGATGAGGGTCTATATATGTTGAAAGTTACAAGTTCATACCCTATACCGTTTAAGAGAAAACCCGCGGAATCTTTTCCGGAAAAAAAGGAAGAAAGAAGAAGATAAATCTGAACAATTCTAAACAGTGGACGGGTTGTGCCCGACCACTCAATAACTTCACTGATTGAGGTTTGTCTAAAACAAGCTTCTAGTTTGGACGTTTGGTTAGGAACAAATTAATAGGGGGAAAAGAAAAAAAAATCTCAGCCTATGTTCTGTTCATCAAACAGACATAGTTCTTGCTTGTAAGGGCGGTTAGAGAATTGGAATGGTGCTACAATCGAGCTTCTGTTCTTGATGAAATCGATGAAGCTTTGTGAAAAAAACCGAAAATAAAGGAAACTGAAAATTGTAGCAACCAAGTGTTATCAAAAGTGACCTGTGCCAATTCAAAACAGAACTTTGAATAGAAACAGGTCACTTTAGATGACAATTGCACGGTTACACCTCTATGTTCCGACACCCCTATGTTCCGACCGCACATATTCCTATTCCTAACCCTAACCCTAACCCTAACCCTAACCCTAACCCTAACCCTAACCGACGGTAACACAATCTAGGTTGTCGGAACAAAGGGGTGTCGGAACATAGAGCAGTCACCCAATTGCACTAGAGTGGTAGCGAGTGCATTGTGTAGTCAGAGGACGAACACAGTATACAGATTACAAATCATTAGCACAGGCGAGCTAATTTTAAAACGGCTCTGTATTGTGCACAAGTAATGTTGTCAGGGTTATTGTGATGGATTGGGTAAAATGAGCAAGGATAGGGAGTCCAACTATGACAAATAAAGTTTAGTGGTTTGATTTCCCACCTGCAGATCCTTGAACGGAGTCACGTCGGCAACGAGCAAAGGGCAGACGATGGCGGCACTTGTCAACTTAGAGCGTTATCCCTACCTCATCAAACTGTGAGTATCACATTACAGCTTCATTTGGTTTCGGATTTCCATCAAGTGCAAGGGAATCTGCCGGCGAGCGTTTGGCGGCGTGCCGCGTGGGTGCACTTCGTGATTTTAACCGGGTCACGTCGGCTACTCAATACCCTCGGTTTTCGCTTGCCTGGACGTGATCAAGGCCAAACGACGAGCCCATTCAGCAGGTTTTTTTTCTAAATTGCAAACTGGCTTGGGTGTGTCGAGATGTTCATTAAATTCCACCGTGTAACACAGTAGAAATGACAAACTAGAAATGTGTTTGTGGACAAACACAAGCTGTTTCGGGTTTTTTTATGTGCCAAGGACATGAGAAGATGACTTGAATTAGTGCATGTAAAAATTCAACGCAATCGGTCGAATACTTGCAGCTATATTATCAAATACATGTATAACAGATCCCAATTCCCAATATGAGAGAATGCCAAGTTTCAATCCAATCGGACCCATACTTGCGGAGATATGGGGCTGCACATCATGTAAAGTTAGGGCGCCCTCACATGAGAACCGATGATGTCACAATGACGGCACCTATATTTTCATATGAATGACACCCCAATGTGAGGGCATGCAAAGTTTCAACGCAATCGGACCTAAACATGCAAAGCTACAGGGCTGCAAAGAATACAAAGCTAGGGCGCCCTCACATGACACCTGATCACGTCAACATGACGACAACCTTCTAAGACCATCTGGGGCTGGTGATATGCGTGTCTGCCAAGTCTGAAGTCAATCAGATCTATGAAAGTGCCAAAATGTACTAATTGAAGGAAAACGTGTACAAAACCTATGGAGAATCGAACATTTTAGTTCTGTAGATAAAGACCTATAAAGGAATAAAATGCCCCTTTAAGGGACTTCACATGACATTTATTGATGATGATGTCACTTCAATTTCCATCTATAACACATCCATGTCAATATGCATACCAAGTTTTAACCCAATCAGACTTGTACTTAGTCCGAAGTTCAGTTTGAAGAAAAACGTGTACAAAACCAATAGGGAAATAATGCATCTTTAATGTGATGTAACCTGACGAATTTCTTCTAGGACCATCTATGGGTAGTGGTCTAAGTGTGTACCAAGTATATAGTTGATCAAATTTACGAAAGTGCCAAAAGTGGAGCGTTTTAAAACGTGTACAAAACCTATGGGGAAAATGTACATCTTTAATGTGAAGTAACGTGACACCTGATGACGTCACGATCACGAATTTCTTCAAGGACCATCTGTGGGTGATGGTCTAAGTGTGTACAAAGTGTAACGTCGATCGGATTTACGAAAGTGCTGTAATGGAGCATTTTAAAACATGTACAAACCCTATGGGGCAAAATGCATCTTTAATGTGACGTAACCTGACTCTTGATGATGTCACGATCACGAATTTCGTCTAGGACCATCTGTGGGTGGTGGTCTAAGTATGAATTAAGTTTAAAGTTGATCGGATTTACGAAGATGCCAAACTGGAGTGTTTTAAAACGTGTACAAAACATATGGGCAAAAATACATCTTTAATGTGACGTAACCTGATACCTGATGACGTCACGATCACAAATTTCTTCTAGGACCATCTGTGGGTGGTGGTCTAAGTATGCACCAAGTCTGAAATCAATCGGATTTAAAAAAGGGGCAAGGGGGGTTGGTGGAAGAAACGTGTGTTAAACCTATGGAAAAAAAGTCTGAAAAAGGAAAAAAAAAAAAAAAAAAAAAAGAAAAAAGAAAAAAAAAAATCTTAACGAAAACAAGAGCTGTTTCGGTGTGTCACCGAAACAGCTAATGAGCTTAAAGCTATTGAATGCCATCCCTGGGATGTACTGGTATGGGAAATTCCAAGTCAGGCGCGGTTCTAGAGCAAATATTTTTGGGGAGCTAGCAGGGCGATCCAGAATTTTTTTAGGGGCAGTGTGCTTGAAATGTAAGACCGGTTATTTTCTCAAAGCATTTTCAATGGGGAGCGCCAATAAAATCATACAATCAGGCACACTATATTAACTACAAAGTGCACTCTCCCACGACTATTTCTTCAGGGGGAGACCGTTCGCATGTACGTCACATTCCTTGTTTTTGCTAATGCAATTTTTTTATGGAATTTTTTTTTTGGGGGGGCTAGGTAAAATTAGGGGCTACAGCCCCCATGAAGCCCTCCCCCGTAGAACCGCCACTGGTCCAAGTTCTATTTCGGTGAGTTGGCATAGCACTCAGACAAAAACCTGAGTACATGCGAGTCCCGAAAGCCCGAGCAAGGCAGCCGACTTTATGTTGTTTTTTTCGCCCGTCGTCAAATGTAGTTATTTCATGGCGCGCGCTGCCGCGCCGAAGACCTAGGTGGTCGCGTTTGTTTAACCTCAACCGGTTCGACATAGGTCACCGGTCCTGTGCCGCTGGTCACGCATGCGTTTTTCATTCCTCTAACTCTCTAAAGTGACTTCGGACAAATATGGCGGCCGGACAGCGGAAATCAATGGTTGGACATAAAAGTCGACTGTATTTGAAGTCCAAAGGTTATCATTAATTGAGTTCATTGGCAGACTTTTTAAGGTTATAATTTCAGCCCAACTTTTTTGAGTTTTGCATTGACTAAAGAAAGCAGTAAATCTAAAACTAAGACCCAATCCGAAACGGGCGTTTGGTCAGGTGGCTACGGCCACGGCTAAGGGCGTCACGTGGGGATCGTGATGGCCCGCGGTTGAGCGTTCGATTAGCCCGGCTGTCATGGCTAACTCGTCTGCCTTTACCCGTGTCGACCCGGGTGAATCCAACGAACACAGTTTAATTTGGCGCCAGAACAGAATGTTGATATTTCGATCTCTTGGTGGCGCACTCTCATGATTAATGAAGCAAAGAAACATTCCGTAGTGAGATTATTGGTTTAAAATTTAATGGTATTAAGAGTTTGGTTTCCAAAACGCCATCAACGGCACGAACCTTCAAGAATCCTGCCTCTCTCGCGCTTGCCCAAAAGTCAGTTCGACGACTGTTATATTGTAGTCGAACAAATTTTAAGAACGTAAAGCGACAATTGACGTTTAAAAACAGCAGTTTTATCTATAGGTTTTCCCGGCCACTTCCTAAAATATTCATTCACTTCTGAAAAATCGGTCATTCATTTTGTCCTGAATTTGAGAATCGTTCTAAACACAAGTTTCATTTTCGCTACCAAAGCATTCGATTCCATTTCAGTTCAGTCAATTAAGGAAGTGATTGAGCAGCACATTTCAGTTTATAAAATATATTCAGATTCGCTTTACAAGACTTCCTTTTCGCTTTTTAGAGTGGCGATTTCAAACATTGGTCATTCTATTTCACTTTTAGTTGAATGTTATGTGATGAAATCTGGAGTATTTTGAATGAGAAAAGCGTACTTTGATGTGCATATTCACGAAAATTGTATGCCAGAACTCTGCGCGAAAG
This sequence comes from Patiria pectinifera, assembly GCA_029964075.1. Lineage (NCBI taxonomy): Eukaryota > Metazoa > Echinodermata > Asteroidea > Valvatida > Asterinidae > Patiria > Patiria pectinifera. The sequence continues at coordinate 8,365 of JASAOE010000929.1, read as the reverse complement.
GTATGCTTGCGTAAATGAATGCACAGGTGAATGCACGGACAATGAAAACATATGAACTTTCGTTGAATTGAGAATGGGATTAAAGACGTGCATTCAACTTCAGACGAATACGAATGACCGATTATCAGAAGTGAATGAACATTTAGGAAATTGGCCGGGAAAGACCTTTATTTTTATTGTTTGAATGTTTCATTTCCCCCAAATAATGGATTCTTCTGTATCGCTTTTTAGAAATACACTCTTTAGGCCCCCCAAAAAGCCTTAGGTTTCGGGAGCTTGCCCCAAAGCAAGGTTATGCGGCGACGCGGCTCCCTACTTTGTTTTTCTTCAAGGTCCGGCTGATGTTGCAGATGATGACGCTTCGATCCTTAAATCTTCTCAAAAATATCATTCAGGCTGTCATAAGGCTTGAGAATTATGCAGGACCCACTTTTACGATCTCGACCGACACGAACATTCTAACTGGGCAATTTGGATAGGCAAGACAAAAACAGAGAAAACGGTTACGTCAGACCATACAGCGACTTCGGGAAATCGTGCGCACAGCAGTAGCTGTCAGGCTGCGGTAGTCATCAGTTCACTGCTCCTTACATATTGCGCTGATTAAAAGCAAGTTTACAGGTTCAGAAACGGGAGACTTTTTTTGCCTGTGTGTGTGTTTTTTTGGTCAGTTTTTTTAAGGAGGCGGTGTTCAAAAGAAGTGGGCGGGGACGCTAAACACGTTTTTGTGTTTTTTTTTTTTTACTCATAGGTTCAGGCTTGACTTCAGTATGCAAACTGAGTCAGACCACCTGAGCCTGCGAGTCCAAATTAAAAAAAAAAAAAAATGTGTTTAGCGTCCCCGCCCACTTCCTTTTGGAGGCCACTGCCTCTCTAAAAACCCCAAAAACTGAGAAAAAAACAGCCACACACACAGGCAAAAAAAGTCTCCGGTCTCTGGTATGCGCGCGCGTCGCCATAGCCATGCGCAAAGTTTTTTTTCAATGTAAAATGATGTCTCGAAACCACCTAACTCACTGGTTTGACTGGAATCCTGCTGCTGCACAATTTTAACGTGTTTTTAGATAGGGTTACGATCGAGTATAAGCTTTATGTGGCCTCTCTAGGCTCCTGTACATTTTGCACTAAATTTAGTCGGGCACCATTTGCAGTCATCAGCCGACATTAAGGGAAAAGTACAAAGAGAAAGCCGCGTCGCCGCACCACTTTGGGGCAAGTTCTAGTAGACCGCTTGCAGACGCGTTCGATAATTGACGCGCGAAGGTGCGCGACGCGCCAGTTGTTGGGGACAAAATGTGCATGGATAGATATGCGCTTGTCCCACAACATGGCGTCGCGCGCCTTCGCGCGTCGATAATCGAACGCGTCTCTGCAAGCGGTCTATACCAGAAACCAGAGACTTTTTTGGCCTAAACACGAAAAATGATAAAATTATAAAATAGAGACATCATTCTGGCCTCTTTGTCTGTTGCATCTAGCCCGCATAAAGCTGGTATGTCATTCCGGAGTCCAAGTGGCGGCAATTTCAAAATAGCTATGACCATCTTGAAAATAGCTCGGTCGAAAAGCAATTTTGGAAGGAAAAAAAAAGGGCCTCCTCCTTTCTTTTTTTTCAAAAGGGCAGGACGATAATTTTTTTTATTTGGCCTAATGACGTCCAAATTGATTGTTGTAACTCTTTCCTAATAAGGCTTCGTTAGTATATAGTTCTTATCACCACACAATCGGGCAGACATGCTAATTTCTGTAACTTTATTTTGTTTTGTATTGTTCAGCTATTTAGTTAACAACAACCTCACGCAACTGCATCTTGGTGAGCCAAACAGTCTCAAGTACACTGGGTGATCCTTGTAAGTATTTAGTACAATTCAGAACATGAATGTGGCACTGGATTATGATGTAAAGCCGGGGTATGACCTCTGGTGCGACTTTTTAAATTCAGGGTCGATATAACTGAACGAAGATGGTCGCTTTGGAGCACGTTGGCAACATTTTATGTTATTTTTTATGTCGAATCTTCAGACACTGAAATATAAGTTTTACAGAGGCACAGAAATAAAAAAAGTTAAACAACTTTCTTCTGATATGGGCATAATCCAGACCCATTACAAAAATTAACAAACGAAAATAAAATTACACTCATGAAGATGCCAAAATATTAAACATAACATAAATGCATGAATAATATTATTATAGCGTAAAGGAGATAAAACCTAAAAAGTGCCATGTGATCCCGCATCCGGGATCAAGTAAATCCCAGAAAATACTTCCTCAATGAAACAGTCCAGCACCTCCAGCTCACGAGATGGCGGTAACTTACAAACGAGTGCAGTTTGCAACGTTTGCGAGATACCAGCTTTGTGGAACAATACTTGTTGAAAACTTGTAATAGAAATCACGTCGGTAAAGGGCAAAACAAAATATTTAATTGACATGTCCTTGCGCGGCGAATTTTCTTTCCCAAAACTACTACATCCATTATACATAGTTGTTTTGCGCCTCTACGATACTTTTATGATACGTACGCAAGTAACATAATTTTTCCCAAGCAGTGAGATAGCTCAGCCAGCGCTGGTAGTGTCGTGTTTTTGAATCGCTTTGAGGAATCCTCGCGGTGTGGGTTCGAGTCAAAGTTTTGAACCTGATTTGTTTTTCTAATCTGAAGCTTTAGAGGATTTTTTTTTTTTAAAAAGGGAAATAAAGTCCGAATTTCATAAAATTACGTTCGAATTCATTTCTTTTTTTCTAATTTGTATTTTCTTCTCATGTTTTTAGAGCAGTAAAGTCCAAAACGCCAAAGCGTACAGCCCAGGCAGGATGTCGTTTGGGAAAAAATCAGCGTCAATTACATCATAAATATAGTTAAAGGTTGCTACATTAAATTCGAACCAGCCAAGCTTGATGGTTTAGTACTGTTTTCCCGACAATTTCGGAAATAATGTGTACACGAATTTGTAAAAGAAGCATTTCAGCGTTTTTCGTGCGAAATAGAATGAATCGTTCCATATCTCTGTTTCTATTTAACAAATGATAATTCTTTTTCCGTGAAAGTGCATTCAGTCGTAAAAAATCAGCGCACGATTTCCGAATGTGCACTGCATTTAGTGTATTGACATTTCATTTTAACGCGAAATCGAAGGCACATCCGCAATCCTGTTTTCCTTTTAATTTATCATCAATCTTTTCTACGCTAAATGTGCAGCCGATTTCCTCGCAGTGTTATTTAACGTATGCCTGGTCAAGCATTGGAATTCATTTATGTGTTTATAAAGTAACATTTGAGGAATGGTTGATTGAATGATTGAATTTTGAATATTCAAAAGTCTCCATGCAGATCCCATGTAACATGACACGTGATGTGTCCCTTACTGTCTCAATAATATGGCTACAAGATTATTTTGATTGATATCATTTTCACATTTCATTTTGCCTACATTTCACATAGGCCTTTGTGTATATAAGAACAAAGACATTAATGATCAATAAGGTATACATTGATTAATAAATGATTCATTAATTAATGAATCAAAGTTGTATCATGATTTGTATAGGCTCATGCAGTTAATTTATTTAAATTGAATGCAGAAAATGCGAATTTAAATTGTAACAAATAAAAAGAATGTTCAATCATTGGCTGTGTCACAATAGACAATCGGAATTTCTGCGAATTGATTGCACATTCGTAATAATCGGCAACGCATCCGTCAAACCGAAATCCTAATCACGTATTTGTAATCCCTTCAAATGAAACGTTATGCACATTCATTCATTTGATTGACGCAAAATGAAATCGAATGCTAACTATTGCGAAATGAAACCAGGATGTACGTCGTTCTCAAACTCGGCGCCAAATTGAATTTATGTTTTTACAAATTCAAACGCACATTTTCCGAAATTGTCCGGAAAACCTATAGTAAGACGTCTGCACGAGTAAGCAGGAGGTCTAGGGCTCGAGTCCCACCCAAGTAAGGTCTTGATTTGTTTTCTTGTAAGCCCACTCGGGCTTGTTAATGAAAAACAAATATGTGAAAGGGCAAAACCCAACATTAAATCATTTGTACTCAAGCAGCTGTAAACAATGATGCATTTTTACCTTTTTCTTAAAAAAGCAATCAAATTTGAAAGAGCATGTTCGTCCACTCCCCTAAAATATAACTGAAATTGATCCATTCTATCCAGACGTTATGCCTGCCATGGTTTACTAAAAGAACCCATTTTATAGCTGTCCATGGAATGCAATTGGAAGTAATTGAGCTGAATGGGAATCTACAGATTACACACAAGCACTCAAATACAACTGAGATTTTAATAAGTTAAACCAAGACTGAAACATTATTTGTATTGTCAGATTTTGTGTTTTGAATATCATGAGGAACAAGTCAACTTTTTTCCTGATAAATTGATGGCGATTTTTGCGTGTTTTCTCGTTCATTCATCGAGGTGGGTAAAGGTCCATGTTTCATGCTCCAATGGATATTCATCGGTTCGTAGAAGGGTACATGATCAGTGGTGGACAGCCGAGTTTTGTGATCTTTTTATTCAAAAAAAATAGCTTGGAATAGAGTATGCAAATTACATGAAATTTTCACAGTTACAAGGAGCAAGCCAAATATAAAAAACTCATTTTTCAAATTCGGTCACTTTCTTTTTGACTACCTGTATACACGGCGCACCGGATTTAGCAGTGTCTTTTGCGTCCTACATTATCGAAGATCGAGATATTCTCTGGTAGCATCACATTGCAATCAGCCAGATTGGACAGGTAGGATTATGTACCCCTAAAAGAGCAGGAGCTTGGACTTTCTTAACAGTCGAGAGGATGGATACCGCTGCATTTTGTGACAGATTCTTGCGTGGGGCCCTTTGCAAGGCACTGTGCGTATACATGTAGAATACCTATGACTGTCCCAAGACTACGGAGATTTGGGGGCGTAATCCGCGTGTCGTGGCCGGTGAAATATCAGAGGTACACGGCTCGGACAGGGACAGCCCACTCGGTCCAATTTCACCGAATGAAATGTGATGCTACACTGCTCCCGGGAATATTTCAATGATCTCCGTAGAAATATGACCATGGAAAAGGGACAAAATTGTCATGTGAGTAGCACCAGCTTAGTGTCATGATCCAGGGCTCACTGGGATACATGAAAGTAAAGTCATTCAATCGAACAAATATTTTGAAAAAAATGCAGAAAAGCTTAATATTCCCTCTTCGGCCTATGATTTAAAATCTTTCCTGTGTCTGCCCAGTGGAACATATATTTACAATTATTTATGTCACCCACGATAAAAAGTCACAGTTTGAGAAACGAAACGTCCGGATGTTAGAAAATTCGATTTTAGAAATTGTTTTAATTTCTTCAACACAATTAGGAATATCTTATATTTTGATCTGTGATCTGTTCTCTGAAATAAGTTCATATTGGAAAAATGCAGGTAGATCTAATTAAACTAACAAATCCAAACCAAGCAGCTCCGAACTGAGTCAAATGTAAAACTTCTTTGAATTTGCAAACTGCATTTTGTACTAAAAGCTAATTGGTGTGCATGCTCAATATTCCATCGGTATTCGTAAACGTAGTTGGCGCATATACTATAGGTTTTCCTGGACAATTTTGAAAAATGTGCATCTGAATTTGTAAAACGTAAATTAAATTTGGTGCTAATTTTGAGACCGACGTATATCCAGGTTTCATTTGCGCAATAACTGGCATTCGATTTCATTTTGCATCATTCAAATAAATGAATGTGCATAACGTTTCATTTAAATACGTAATTAGGCATTCGGTTTGACGTATGTGTTGCCGATTATTACGAATGTGCAATCCACTTCACAGAAAATTAAATAATTAAAAGATTAAGATTGTCACAATAAAAATATTGTTATTGTGACACGGGCTGAAGTGAACATTCTTTTTCATTTTTTTTAAATTTAAATTCGCATATTCTGCATTCAATTTAAATAAAGTATACAGGTCTATACAAATCATGATGCAACTTTGATTGATTGAGCATGCCTACTTGATCATTGATGTGTTTGTTCTTATATACACAAAGGCCTATGTGAAACTTAGGCAAATGAAATGTTAAAATGAGATAAGTCGGACCAAAATAAAATCAATCAACATAATCTTGAAGGCATATTATTTGGACGGTAAAGGGAAACATCACGTGTAATGTTATATGGGATCTGGGGACCTTTTATTGTTGGTTCCTTGTCTTAATTGTATTTTAAAGTCTTTCTGTATTTCTTAAAGTTCTCTCTCATTATTATCAGTTCGATTGTCTATTCGTCAATGGCCTGCAGCCATTATTGGATATTCTAGGAGGCCTATGTGAACTGCGATACTTGGCAATATGTTGCAATTGTGGCAAATGCTGAGAAAAAAAAAACGATTTTCTTCAGCTTGGTTTAGTTCAAACATCATGAATATTCAAACTTTCAATCATTCAATCAAACATTCCTCATATGTTACTTGTGTTAACACATAAATAAATTTCATAAATATATGCTTGACCCGGCACACGTTAAATACTGCGCGGGAAATCGGCTGCACATTTAGCGAAATAGAGTGATGATAAATTAAAAGGGATACAGGATTGTGGATGTGCCTTCGATTTCGCGCTAAAATGAGATGTCAGTATACCAAATTCAGTGCACATTCGGGAAATCGTTCGCTGATTTTATACGACTGAATGCATCTTCATGGAAATAGAATTATCATTTGTTAAATAGAAACAGGGATTTTGAACGTTCATTCTATTTCGCACTAAAACGAATGCTTCTTTTACAAATTCATGTAGACATTTTTCAAAATTGTCTGGGAAAATCTATATAGAATCACCTCAGACATCAATGATAAATACTCGCACTTTCCAAAAATCAGAAATTGAAGCTTGACTATTTTGATTATGCACATTCCGGTTATTTGATGGTTTATTTTGATGACCTTTGGGTGACGTTTATACGTTATTCAAATATGTAATAGTCCTGAAACCCATATATCATTACTTTGAAAAATGATCGTCCACTGCTTTTTAACAATTAGCCGCTTTGGGGTGCAAGTTCATCTCTTTTAGAAAATAAAAGAGCCCTGTGTTGTTCAGAGCTTGAACCCTGAAGCTGAAGTGCATCGGCCACTTAAAATCTACAAATATCTTAGGTCACGCTCATAACCGACCAAATGATTTTGACGCAGACAGTCGTTGCATCTATTTCCACCTTACTCGATTAATTATATATGACACTTTCAAATATGGATTAACACAATTTCTCTCCGTTCAAATAGTTTGTTTCAACATGTGTCCACAAACACGAATTCATCTACGCTATGTTGCTCATGTAGGGCGTCTACTCCGAAAACAGATGCTGGACGTTTCGTTCTATTCGTACATAATGGTCGCCATATTTTTTTGTAGCCTGAATTTTTTTTTTTTTACAAAGGCTACATGCAACGCACTCTTCTATTGGCTAATAAGCACTAGAAAAAAAATGACCACGTGGGATCAAGAATCATGAATATTCAGTGCATAGGGATAAGTACCAAAGTGTTCGCAGATAATCTGATTGGCTGACGACGAGTGTTCCCATTGAGCTATAAAACACATAGCTCCATGGTTTGCCAGGGTAGTACAAAGATTAAACAGGGTGAGTAAAAAAAAACGAAACCCAAATGTCGGGACTATTGTTTTATTGACGTTCTGCATGTAGCACTTTCAAAATCTAGGATATGAATGCCCAATTCACAAGCTTTCTTGAAGAACAAGAATCAAATCTCTCGTGTACTTTTTAAGTTACGGAATTTTAAACACAACCACCGTTTGAAGGTTCTGTCCACGATCACAAAAAAGGTGTGCGTTCTTTCAGCAAAACGGGCAATTCACACACATCCTTATGTGATTTGTTTTCGTTTTTCTGAAAGAACACTGAACTTTTTTTGTGATCCGTGGACAGAGCATTAAAACAGTGGTTGTGTTTAACATTCCGTAACTTGAAAAGTACATAAGTGATTTGAATGATTTTTGTACTAAAAAAAGCTTATAAATTGGGATTTTAAATCTTAGATTTTGAAAATGCTACATAAACACCTTCTCTAAAACAATGGTCTCAACATTTGGGTTTCGTGTTTTTTTTTTAACTCACCCTGTACACTGACTAGCGAAGATGACGCAGCTGCACCCGAGTACCGCTTTTCGCAACAATTACAAGTGTTGGTAATTGCGCAATGAAAATGAATGAACAAAAAAAGCCCCACTGAATTATTGAAGATGTCGAAGATAAAAGGCTTTCAGCTCGTTCATTTTGAAATTTCAAATTAACATTTGAAGATGAGTAAACACAGATTGTTGGATCTGTTGAATAATG
>JASAOE010000927.1:0-17559 GCA_029964075.1 Patiria pectinifera | reverse complement strand
CGGGGAACCTGAAAAGAAGTATCTTTGCGCGAGGCGGGTTGACCTGCCGTGAGCGACGAATTCAGTCCTGCAAATTTTGTGAGTTGGCTCTCAGCTGTGTCAGGAATTTCGATTCAACTGATAATATTCTTTGCAATACATCCATGTGAATGCTTGTCATTCTTTACGACCTGCAGTTGCTGTTCCACCATGTAGACCTTTAGAGGTTTTTACAACGAAAAATAATTGTTATATCGGTAATCCTTTGTGTCGAGGCCGCAATGAACAACAAATTCACATATTTCGGCGATCAAGGGTAAGTTGTATTATTTTCTTCTCTTGTTCCTGCTTTTATGTACTTCAGAATTACTTGTTCGCAAGCTAAATGAGCCTATAAATTTAGAAAAAAATAGTCATACAACCCCAACAAAGGACCGAAGTTGAATTATTTTTTTTGGGTAGGATTTATTGTGTTTATCTCTTCGTTTTGGAAAATTACATTTTGTATCGTCTCAAACTCTGTTCTGTTAAATAATTCATTCCGGTTTCTCTTATTCTAATGTGCAAAATATTTTTGCCTAAGTAAGATAAATTCTGCAAGACCCCTGTTCCCTGAACTGAGTTAAGTTCTCGTTTGTTGTTTAAACTGTGCATATGTGTTGCTAATTAAAGATGTTTACCCCATGCGAGTAAAAAAATGGATTTTTTTTGTCTCCTAACGAATGTTCAATTTATATGTTTTGTTTTAAGGAAAAAACTACTTCATTCCAATTTAGAGCGTATGCAACCCTCTGTAAAAGGGCTTTCATTTTGTGAACAAATAACGCGCCCTGCGAGAGCTGAATTATTGAAAGCCAACAATCCGAACTCTGTGACCTGAAATAATTCAACTTAACGTCGGTGGATCTCTGTTGTTGAATGTCTCATTCAAAGTGAATAACTCTTTTATTGCTAGGAAACTAGCAATTGAAAAAAAAAACAAATTAATTTTCGAACTGAAAATATCACGGGAAATACATCTTTAAACACTTCAGAAGCGTATCCAGCTGTTATGCCAGAGGGGGTGGGGTACTGTATTGACGTCTGAACGGTATTAAAACCGTCTTACTAATACTGTTATTTTTTTATGTTTAATGACGCCATTAAAATGCCGCGGAGGGGGCAAGCTCCCCCCCCCCCCCCGCAGGTTCCGCTATCATTGAAAGATATAGGAAATCCCTGTTCCACCGAAGCTACAATGTATTTCATATTTAAAAAAAATGTAACACCAAACATAATAATCACTGAAACGCCAATTTCTTAAACTACTTTTAGATGAAAAAAATACTGAAATTGCTAAATCCGTTAAAAGAATATCACCATTTAAACGCAGTGACCCTAAAAGTAAAACCTGTTTCCTCCAAAAAAAAATGCAATTTATTGTGTGTTCTGACTGATTGGAAGATAAAAGAAAATGACACAGAATACTTGTTTCAACAACTGTCACCAACTGTAGTACACAATATCTTTATTAACAACCCTGCTTAGGCAAACAATATGATTTATAACATGAACTTTTTTTTAAAGATGGCCCTTCAAAAGGACTTTGTTGAATATTTTTAACTTTTAAACTGAGGTTCTGTCGCTGGTGATAATGGAAAACAAATGTGACGACGATTCTTGAAATGGCGTTTTTGGACGAAAGAGGTTTTAGGGTCATTGCGTTTAAATGGTGATATAATTTGAACAGATTGAGCAATTTCAGATTTTTTTTCATCTAAAAGTGTTTTATGAAATTGGCTTTCCAGTCATTATTATTTTGGGTGCTACAAAATTCTTTTAAATATGAAATATGTTTTGGGGGTTTGGGTTTCGCTTTATTGACTCACCCTGTATAACTATCAGTGACGGAGTTTGAAAAACCAACAAAAAAAAGTCACGTGGTTTAAAGAGAAATAACAAACACTATTTCAATCCGAAAGACGGCTTTATACGCTTAATAGCATAACTTATTGACACGCCGTCAAAATGGACGCAGTGTGACAACATTATTTAGACTACAAATTTAGATGCATTTTCCGTGCTTTTCTGAGTTTCACCTCGAAAAAATAGATTTGTTTTTCAATTGCTATATTCCAAGCAATAAAAAAAGGTATTTACTGTTGAATAAGACATTGAACAAACAAAACATCCACCGACGTTTAGTTATTGACGTGTTTCTAAAGAACAATAACTTCAAAGCTCGACAATACTCTGGCTCTCGCAGGGTGGGTCATTTGTGCACAAAATTAAAACCTTTTTTCAGAGGGTTGCAGACGCCCAAAATCGGAATAAAGTAGGTTTTTTTTCGTTGAAACAAAACATACAAATAGAAATCGTTAGGAGAGAAGAATCAAGTTGAAGGGGGTGGGGTATGCAACTTTAACTTTGATGCAATGGGGGGGGGGGGGGAGAGAGCTTAAACCCTTTGAACCCCCCTCTCCAGAAAATGAGGCTTCCGAGTGATTCAAAGATTTCCGTCAGAGAAAAGAATTGGCGAACTAAAACTCTGCATAATAATGAAAAGGGTAGCTATAGTCTAAGTTAAAATCAATATTTGGCAAATAGGTAGATTTGTTTTTACGCGTCATTCTTTTAAATGTGGATCAAGAATATGGTATTTGTTTTGCTCAAGTTGGTACACTCTAACACAACTTAGTCAAAATATTTTCGACTCCAATTTCAGTTATTTGCATAACTATTTTTCCAAAGTCAAAAATACTGATTTGAATGGCTAGTCAAATTTGACTGGTTTCTAGTCAATACTAGGGGCTTTTAACGCTTTGTGATTTTTCAACAATCTACGTTTTTACTTAGGTTGTGCATTACGTTGACAAACTTACATGCGTATTTTGAATCATTTTGTCGATAACTTTTTAAAATATTTTTCAAAAGTATCTTTCTAAAATCACGCTCTCATATCTATCATAGCCACTTTTGTGCTGTATTGAACAATGAAAATATTCAATTTGCACCTTCCCATCTGCTTAATGAATACAGTTTGTTTTTTTGTTTATCAATATTTGTTCAAAATTATGCACCTGTCAGACGCGCACAAAACACCTGACTTGCGGCGATTTCTGTTCATTTCCTTTGACTGTGTGTGTAAAGGGGCAGCATGCAGGCGGTATTAAATACACATGCGCAGTAGAGCGCCATTATGTTTGGCCGTCGCTTAGCAACAGCACACAGGTTGCAATTTGTTACCATCTGTGACAAAAGGCCTATGTGGGGTCATCAGTGGAGGGTTTTGGAATGGGCCTCTGATAATACACTGAAATCCCGCTACAGATCGATAAGATAGATGGTATGTAAATACCCCGGCCAAGGTGCACCACGGCCGGATTTGGGGATTTTCCTTGCAACTGGTGTGTCCTTGGAACTCCATGGTTTTGTGCAATACCAACCGGTTTGCCGAACCGGTCACTTACACCATGGAGAAATAACCGAGAAAAGGACTCACACCAGTCTGACGTGTCCCGTTGAGGTTTATAAACTACGAGAGTCATCTTTGGTCATGTTTTATACATGTACACAACTGGATGAGGACAACAGTTTCTGCAGAATTGAAACTCAACATTGTAACGGGACGGATTGAAATCAACTCCGATATCTCAGTCTCGTCTATGGTAACACCATTCCAAGGACTGGTTCTGCGGTGTTGGGCCGATCGTTCCCGGCCGTCATTAGAGCCGGTTGCTGAGTACCGTGTGAGTCTCGAATGTTCACTCTCTGTTTGATCAGGGAAAGTTGACGAATACTTTAGCTCGGCGTGGCCTGTATGGGTTGTTTGCTGACAGATTATACTTTGCCAAGCTTCGAGATTCATGAGTGGTTGAAGCTGCTTAGATCCCGGAGGCAGAAGGAGAGTCATTGCATTATTGTCGGGTATGATGCCGACTGGCATTCTGTTTGTGGATAGGAAAGGACTATCCGTTGTGGACTCACAAAGGAATTACTTCAATCCAACCTTTATGGATGATCGTTTGTAACATAACCGGAGTTCATCAAGTACGCAGTTTCTCGTAACTGTCATCTGTCAACTTGGCAAATCGAGAACTCTGGAATTTTGGAAGACACTCCGTCCGTTCTTTCCCTTGCAGCAAGTGAAAAATGATGTGTACATGTAATTGCAACTCATGATTCATCGGCTGCTGAAGAAATATCTCAAAGGGCCTACACGATCGCTTTCAAATGGTTCTATAGCCCTTGGATAATATATCGTTTATGTTAACAATAGCCTTATTTTTGCGTCAAACGGGAGGTGTGAAATTTCCCTGCTTCATTGTGTGTGCAGACTGCTTTACTCGTCATCAATACCGATCAAAGGGAAAATTATACACCTACGTCGAAAACGGAACTGAAGCTGTGAAACCTTTTAACTGTCACCGTACCTTAACACATATCGGACCGCCAAAAAGATTGTATGAATATACTTCTCCTTCAGATGCCGTATATCTTTTTGCCATGTAGTACCACTGTTTTGACAACTATGATTGGAAACCGATTGTCACTCTGAAAAGTTTTAACTTCCAATCTGGCAAATCAATCATCTGCGCATTATTCGTCTAAACAACTCCAGACAAAACTTAGCTGAACTCGTATTCTTCGTATTCAGACTACTTTGAACAATATCAATAACATTTTTCAGCTATTTGTAGTTCTGAAAAGTGTGTAATTTAAAAATGGCAAAACAATATAGTGATCGGGCCACATCGGCCGGCTATCGGCTTCCCATTCCCCGTGTTTCCAGTGCCTACCACAAGAAGTGCATACCAGCAGAGAAGGAACGACCGTCAGGCAGCCGCTCTGCCCCGCCGCCGGTTACCAAGAATTACACGGAGGTTGACTACCGGGAGTGCGACCATGTGACCGGCGACCGGATCTGGCGTGAGTCGGTGGGTCGGGAGAAGAACGGTGTTAAGAAGTGGTAAGTTATCGCAGACAGATCGACTGTGTCCATTGTCATGTCAATGGCAAATTCCTCTACACGTCAGTATCGCAAGAAATGGATTCAAATCTCAACACCAAGAAGCAGTAACAGAAAAAAACTCCATCTTATAATAGTAACAGAACTGTATAACCCTCTGTACATCGGGGTGTAAAATAATGGGTTGGTAACTAAATAGATATGAACTTGAAAACTGAAAATGTGATCCATCTTGACAGCTTTCTTTTGATACCTTACTTGCGTACCTAGTCATGGATGACTTTAATCGAGAAATGAAAAGAGGACGAAATGAAGAGACGAAATACAACTTGAAGGAATATGACTTCAGAAAGTTGGACTTTGTGGATTTCCATGTTGGGAGGGGATTCGTTGCAATTGCACATGCAATACGATCAGAAGCCATACCCCCTACAGCAATCCAGTCACGGCTCGAATTTGACATAATTAGCATCCAACTCCGGCCAATATTATATTCACTTCAGTTGAGAGCTTATTATAATTTTATGAGATGTGATAATTATATGATATCAAACGGAAACAGTAGGTGTTATCGTCTGGGAGTCTGGAACACCAAACAAAGCGCAAAACATATCGCAAAAATTCCCAAAACGCAACTAACCGAGCTATCTGAGGTTGAAATTATTGCGGTAGCTTTCTACCTTAAATGTATGTGCGAGTAAATTCAGATGTTATCTTTTGCCATGCTTAAGGACATAATATCAGAAACACTTTTCCTTTGTTGATTTTATTTTAGGGAGGAAGGTTGGGGTTTCCTGAAAGACTATGACCAAAAGGTAAGTGCATTCGTGTAAAATTCAACCACATCATACCCGTATTTTGTTTAGGATTCATTCGAGCCTATTGTATCTTTTGGCGAAAATGAGGCCTTGAATAATAAAGATTACACATTGGCTAAATTCGAATCGAATTCCCTTTAGAGTTTGCGTTTGTGATTAAAATGCCCATGCAGCCGTCGGTAGCCTAATAAGATCTGTCAATAATTATGTTGATTATTATGTCCGGGATGGAGTCCTGTTTGTTGTCATAAGGCCACGCGCCAGTTTCAGGGAGTAACTAAGCACAGAAGTTATCTGCTTAACAAAAGCGGGTTTCTGGTCAACCTGCCATGCGATATAATATGTCCTCGTGACTGCATCTCAGCTGATTCATTAAAAGGAATTTCTTTGAGAGCTCCGATTTTGTACACAAACATATGGAAAAACGTGCATTAAAATCGCCGTAGACAGGCTTAGCGCACAATTGACCAAGCAAAAGTTTCAGCTTAGCAGCAGCAGACAATCGACTCCCGTTAATACAAATTCTGGTTAAAGTCAGTCTGCATGGGTCCCGACTGTAACATGCGTGTACATTGTGTACGAAGTGAATATGTACATAAATATGTACGTTTCGGCCAAACGTCAACTTTATATTTAGTAAATTTATTTCAGTTATTTTAAAACAAAGCTTAAGAAGTTTTGGCTGGTGAAACTTTTTAAACTTCATTAAAAATCACTGAAATGAATTGACTAAATACAAAGTTGATGGTTGGCCCAAATGTACATGTATGTACCTACATGTATTTATGTTAAGAATAAACGATAACAATCATGACTACGTGTAGTACATCGACCCAAAGACATGCAGTGTCGAACAAATACATGTACATGTACACACGGGGTCCTCCTCAAACTGTTAAAGGAGAAAGCTAAAAGTGGCGGAATGTCATTTATTTTTTTTCTCATTATTTTCAAATATTTGGATTGAACCATAGGGGAACCTGAAGGAGAAAGAAGAGCTTCCTGATAATCTGACTCGGTTTTCCAACAAGATTCCTAACACCGGGAACCAGGTGCTGGGTCACCGGCAAGCCACGGGGGCGGCCACGGCGATGGTCAAACTCCAACATCAGCTCAGTATTGGACATCAGAAAAAACATCACAAAGAACTCGTGTACGGGGCTGATTGATGTGTGGACACATCACGGCCGCCATCTTGAGTGGAACATTGCTGATGCTGCCATATATTGCGACAATCCTATAATTGGTGCAAATACCAGGCATGAGATTTTTCAGACTTTTGCCTGAAATCAGACCTTTTCAATATGAGAGAAAAACAAGTACAGAAAAAATGCATCTTTCAGACTTTCATCCAGTTTCCAGACTTGTTTTTAATTGACAATCTCTCAAAGTATACTCCGTAAAGACGGCATTTATCAAAGACTGCAATCAAAGTCATCCAGATATTATTCCATTTAAAGGGCAAGATGTATTTTAAATATACATATTCGTCAACTATTTTTGTTTACATGGTGTGATGTCAATGCAGCTAGTCGCAAGCCTGGCTAAATGCTGCCAATATATTTCTGATTCTATAGTGCCAATCCTTGGCTTTTCTGGAAAACTTCTGGAAAAGCGTTATTGTTGTAAGCATTTTGTTGGAATAGAAACGTTCCGTGTGGAAGCCGCCAGTCTAAATTAGCTTAGGTCTACTAACAATCTGAAAATAATCATCTTGATATAACAAGAGTAAAAGTGGAGTAAAAACCTGCGATTTATGTCAACCTAAATACGATTTATGTCAGTATAGCTTTTCTACGGAGACGGCACATAGGTTGATTTGAACCATCCAGAACTGAAAAAAATAAAAAATATTGAGCTATAGTTTAAAGGTTACCAGCGGTATTTAATGGCGATTATGGCTTTAGCCATGCAGGTGGTAAGGCCATATCGCCTTATGGTCCAGCCCAAAACATAAACATATTGGTTATAGTTAAGCCCAAAACATAAACGTTTACCTGCGTAAAAATATCTGATACGATACATGCACCAAAAAGCCAAGGCGTCATGTCTCAGAATAACATAGACATGAAAAAAAGAAATTTATCGTTCGAATCATAATTTTATACAGTTTGTATGTATTCTATGTTATGAAGCCACGTGTACATTAACGTCGTATACAATCATGTACAATACTTTTATGCAGGCCTAAATTGTAAAAATACAATCCACAAATATATTATACATGTAGCCGTTTCTCATTTCTAGCCAATTTGTATTTATGTACGTATTGTTAGCATCGGAGTAATACGAGTGATGCACTACGGACATTGATTTTTCATCATTTCGGACTTTGGATCCACATAGCATGGAGCGATCATGATCATTATCATTTCAGGGGAGCAGTGCTGTTTTGCCAGAAAGCCTATGTACATGTAGATGTATATGTACAAAACAAATTATGAATGTCTGATATGTAAATGTATACTGTAGAATAATAAAGGAAATACTTGTACATCAAACAATACTACGGTTATTATTCGGTCAGCATTACTGATGTAGACTGTGCCACATACCCCAATCCTTAAAGTATTCCTGCTGTCTTAAGATTTGATTAAAGAGCAGTTGAACGTATTGCTTGTTTGTTGTTACCATTTACATGACTGTCCTTATCTCCAGTAGGCCAATATGATGTACAAAAGTGAACAATGGGTTGGAAACCATTGTATCGGATAATACGAAATTCGGATATTGCGAACATTTTGACCGGGTGCTGCGGATTTCGTACTAACGGGAGTCGACTGTACAAAATGTATACATGTACATGTATTATGACTGTCTTCAAGGTTCTCAAAGACAAAAAAATAAAATCGTTGAACAAGAATGAACTCGAGAATAACTACCTGGCTTTTAACGATTATTTTAGGGGCCAGGAAATGAATATTACAAAAAACAACAAATGTCGTTGCTTTTTTATCCTAAAAAATATTGCGCTATCCTTGTTAGTTTATTGGTTTTCCCCCATTCGAACTGTGCACCTTTCCACCAGCACCATTGATCACATGTATATCCATGATTTTTTGAACATCAGAGGGCGCTGTTACTATAATCGCACGCACGTAAATGTTATTTGAACCTGAAAAAGTAGCTTGCTTTGTATAAGGCGTGGAGTAATGTGCAAACCCGACCCGAAACTGAGTTCGGTTCGGTTTTTCCATCAGTTCAGTTGGTTGGGTCGGTTTCGGTTTTGCCGCTTTTGCGAATTTCGGGTCGGGTCGGTTAAACCATCTTGTAAAAAACCCGAAATAATCCGGGTGAAAAAAAAGCGAACAGTTCTATTACGCACGTGTAACCCCGATATGGTGTTCACCGTTCAATACGGTATGATTTGTTACTGAGAGACGACGGTTTGCAAAAAAAATCACGCGAAGCGGGCAAGTTCGGGCAAGTTCAGGCACCGTAAAGCGGACACAGTGTTCGTGAAATATAGGACAATTTGCCCAAGCCAGATACATGTATTCGTTGTTTTTTTTTATGCAGGTCAGGCGGTTCGGGTCGGTTTTTCCCTGAATTTTTGTCGGGTCGGGTCGGGTCGGGTCCAACCTCGTCCCCAGGGTGTCGAGCAGTACGCGCCCACCACTACCTGCTCTCTCACCCTGGTATTGGATCATTTGCATGTGCAAGATTTTTGAACACGTATGCAAATGAGGAACAGTCTGGTGCCTGGATATGCGTTACACAATAGTGTTTGTTTTTGTATGCGGTGTCTGGGGTAAAAACAGAGTCAATTCGTAGCAGCGCGAGCACGGCGTGAGTTACGAAAACACGATTTTTGAAATCAAACTGTTACGATCTTATCGAGACAACATGCAGTATCATATTTCATATTAATATGAGCAAATTGGAAAGGAAATTAGTATTTTCGAGAAGGCGTGGACGAATGATCGCGAAAACACGTACTGCACGTTGTGAATAATAGCACCAAATACACGATAAAAAATCCATTACTAGCCAATTGCGGTATCCAATCAGGATACAGGAAGAAAGTTTCCTATCCAGGGTTTACTATTGGAAACGCGGTTGGAAATAAAGTAAGCACTGGGGACGAGGTTGGGTCGGGTCGAATTTTGGGAGTTCAGATCGGTTTCGGTTCGGATTCGGTTTACATGTATAATGTTTCGGGTCGGTTTGGCCTGGTTAACCTGATCCGATGCACAACATTATCGTGGATGACGTTTGCTTATTAGCCTTGTTGAGACATGGATAGAGGACAAACTAAGAAGGCGCTATTTTGATTGCATGGGTAAAAACAAACGAGTGGACGCCTTGTATCGGGTCTTCGGTAACTCGTTAATGTACAAAACAAAATGACAGCAGATTAACCAATCAACAGCTGTTTGGCTGACTTTCTGCTCTAGATAACGTCACAACTTGTTAAGGTGGCTCCGATTGGCTGGCGCGCGGGGTAGTATGAAATGTACATTCACGGATAATATCAGACGTTCATAGTGTGGCTCTGCACATGTGAACGTCCTTGATTCTCATTGTAGGGTTGGGCCTAAAGCCTCAGATTTGCTTCACTCCATCTTCAAATTTGATCTATTCAACTGGTTTATTCATATGTATTACTGATCGACACACAAATGAACCGTGCGGCAACTTTCGAGTACAAAACGGCACTTCTCGACAAAAGCAACACAGACGTGAGTATTGGAGAAAGCACAGTACAATAATAATACATGTACGTACATCAAAGTACAAGTACGAGTATACACCAGCGGAGGTTTCAACACAGCACAGGAAGAAGATGATAATGTACATATATTCGGCAGCGGCGTTGCTTGGCAGGGGGGACGCCACCCCATAAAATTCGCCCCGCCCCGAAGATTTGGCATCCGGAGAAAAGCACAGCCCTATATTAGTTACCATGATTAGCTGGAAGCACATAACATTTTTTATTTCCCTGCGGTTTGCGTGATTTGGGAAAGTGAATAGCGGTTATTGTCTAATGTTGCCATGAAAAACGTTTTGAACAGGAAAGATGGTTTCCAACCCCCAACCGCCCACTATTTGAAACCCTGGTCTACCTTTCAGCACTGATGATTTTTTTGGGTCGCCCATTCATTGTAACCTCAATTAAGCTCCCAGTACGCCCCTAGGATGAGAACCCTGGCTACGCCGCTGTACATGGTATGGGCTCGTTTCTTGTCGTAGGATGTTCCCCCATAATGATAATACAACAAGTATTTGCAACATGCATGCTCAGGCCCGAATTAAGTGTTTCGTAGGCCCTAGGCACCAGTGTTCCGTAGGCCCTACTCCACCCTGTAGGCATCGGCACCAAATTCATGTTGATGATATTAATGTAGAAGGCGCTGTACAAATCAAGCCAGGCCTAATAAACTGGTATAGGTCCTAGCTCTAAAAGCCGGTTGGCATAAAGGGCGTCAATCGCTTCTCAAAAGTGGGGGATGGTACTTACATGTGTATCCTGATCAGAACTCCCTGAGTGCTAAGCCTAAAAGGCGTGTGGTTCGGGACCCGCTTAAGGGTCCCGAAAAATTGGATTCTAGACGCTCTGGATCTGTGGTGCGATCTTAGGCAAATCCTGACCGCTTTTAACCAAATTTGTTCCATCATTTAATCATCATTTTCGAGTTTGCGGTCATTGAATCAATCGGCTATATTTGGAGCTACAGAATCAAATGTAGGCCACATTTTTTTTTTTTAACTCGGGGACAAAAATTTGACGATCGTGTCAAAAACATAATGGGAGATCTTCCTAAAAAGTAAAAACAAAAGAGGGACAAAATTGGATTTTATAAATCATATTGTTTGCCCAACCAGGGTTGTTAATAAAGATATGATGTACTATAATGTTGTGTCCACCTGTTGAAACAGGAATTGTGTGTCATTTTCTTTGTTGTTCCAAACTGTCAGAATACACACCAAATAGATTTTTTTTATGAAACAGGTTTTAGGGTCCTTGTGTTTAAATGGTGATATTCTTTGAACGGATTGAGCAATTTCAGTAATTTCTTTTCATCTAAAAGTAGCTTATGAAATTGGCTTTCCATTTATTATTAGTTTTACGATATTATACGATATTAGTTTTGGGAGGTTTGGGTTTCGCTGTTTTGGACTCAGCCTGTAGGACAGCGGTGATACAGAAGATGATAACAATGATTAAAGATTGTGCTGATGATGACAAACGATAATGACGGTAGTGATGAAATTTAAATGTGGTTATGATGATGAAGTTGATGGAAAACTATGTCAGATTATAGTTGAGCATAATGCCAAGGATAATTATGGACTTATATAACTCATTCACCTTCAAGTAATAACTTTGAGCTAAAGTTAAGCAGATTCAACAACCAAGGAACAGTAGCGTGTGCTTGACCTAACTCAAACTTAAATGTCCTTTCTGAGAAGAAACCTCGAAAAGAGCGAGATTGGCTATTTCATGGGATGTTCCTAACCGTTTTTAGTACATGTGTCTCATTTCTTTAAACTAAGAAATGAAAAGCATTTTTAATATCATTTTGTCCTCAATTACTCAAACAATTTTGATTGGTATAATTTAAAATCAGGCCGCATAGTTGATTTGACCACGGATCCTACACGCAATGATCAACGACTCGGAATAACTCCTGGTTAGACGCGTGATAATGGTCCGTAAAGACCTCGGCTACAGGTGGCAATTATCATGAATACTCTTCATAAGATGGGATTTTTTTCTGCGTCGGGGTGATGTAAATCAAATTAGGTTTTGCCCTTCACCGACGTATTACTTCTCAAAGTGAAAGTTGGAAAAAAATCACTCGGGTGGGACTCGAACCAACAACCTCCTGCTTTCTAATGCAGATGTAGTACCACTCGACCACCGAGCTAACGGGATCGGTTGGCTGGTCCGAATCTGATGTACAAGCAGCGGGTACTGCATTAACTATTCATAAGATGGGAATTTTGTCTTGCGTTGGGGTGATGTAAATCAAATGAATGACTTGTCAACAAAGACCCAGACAGCTTAACCGCTTCACTGCACGCGATGGAGATCAAATTTGCAGGGTCTGGTGCCCGATTTGGTGTCGAAGTCGGTCAAGCCAGCTAATTATATTTTTGAATATTCATGATCCTACGTTTTTGGCCTTTATTATTGAATTCTGATTAATAATTGATAACTACATGTTAACGCCGAGCACAATATTTTGTTTTAGCTTTAACATGAACTAAGTGTCGCATTTGTTTTATCGGTTCGGAACCACATCTCCCTAAAACTATTTAATGCAAGCATAATTAAAAACGAGATTTAGGTAAACGGTCGAAAAAGGTGTCACATCTGACGTTTATTTCCCAGGGAAATACTTCATCTATGAGGACAAAAACTGCACAATACCAACGTTATATCCTAACTTATTTTTAAACAATTTTGGAACAAGTATTTCTTACATAAGGAGTGGTTTTACTTAAAGTTTTATGAATATTTCCGTTTAAGATGTCATGCAAAAACAAAACCCCGACAATATGGCACACCTGGCAAATTCGCCATTAACATGCCAACGGGTATTAAGGCCCGTTATCACGCGTCCAACCAATTAAGGCAAGTCTGCTCAGTGCATTTTGTATAGAGCTCAGAAGTCTTTCATCCTTGCGTGTAGGATCCGTTACACGTACAGTTTTTCCATTTTGTCCAATATTCGGTTGTCAGAACTGATGTGAATTTCCTATACTTTTATTCTTATTTCTTATGTTTAGCGAATAGAACTTCTCCGTACTGTGTTAAATGTTTCCTAAGCAAGACTGGCGAAGTCTATTTTGTTTGTAAATAAAGATTTATCAAATTGAATGTAAACACCTGTATATGTTGTATTTGTTCTTCTTCCTATTGTTGATTGAGCCATGGTATGATCCAGTGTGTCAGTGTGAGTGCAGAAAGTGAAAGCGAGTGATTCTTATGCAAATAGCGCTTTTCACCCGCTGGCTTTGGAATGCTGCAGATATCGCGCGAATGCCAGAGGACTTTGCGATCACAATAGCAAGTCACGGTCACTCCAAAACCGTTGAGTTTGGATCCAGATATTTCCACTTTTGAGGTGGCAGATCTGCTCGATCTACCGTGAGTAGTTTTATTGAGTAACATATATACCAGATTCTTGATTTTAGCGAATTTTGTTTATATTTTGTTGAGACAATTGACGTTTGATTTATGATCTAATGAGACATAGTTTCAGTTAGCACCGATGTGCGTATCTGTAGTTATTTTTATGACGTCATATGACTTTCTAAGTTTTCATTAGAATTTTGAATCACTTATTGGTCGATTTAATTATAGATTATGTCATTGGATCATGTTTTGAGAATCGATAACTTTATTTGAAGTTTAACTGGAATTTTGAGAGAGATGACGTCACAGATTATGTCTGCGCAGATGACGGTTATTTCTATGATTTGGTTGGCCAAATATGGATTATGCTCTTTAGTAGAAGTAACTATTACTATAGAATATAGACGTTTTAGGTTTTGAAATTATAAATTTCAGATGGCTCAGGGTCAGTACGCCAGAGCAAGGCGTTATCTGGCATAGCCTGATGGGCCCGTATTGAAGCTCCCGATCAAGAAGAACCCTACCCCGGCCAAGCAACACGGCGAGCCGAAGCACAGACGGCGCCTGCTTGAAGCAACTGAGACAGAAAGCTGCCCAGTCTCTGGAGGGTTCAAGGCCTTCAAGTCCAAGGGACAACCGGGAACCGACCGGAGGAGCTGACAACGCGTGATTCGCGAAAATATATTGGTGGGCCCACCATACTTTGTTAAGTATTGATTGAAGATTTGATTTTAAGTATTATTTGGAGAGTTAATTTGGAAAGTTGGTTTGAAGATTTGATTTGAAGTATTATTTGGAGATTTGATTTGGAAAGTTGATTTAAAGATTTGATTTGAGGAATTAGGCCTAAGTTGAAGAGTTGAAGACAGGTGAATTGTAACATAATTTGTTTGCTATTTCTTGGTGTTTTGTTTTAGATTTAATTTTGTTCCTTGTTATTCCGTTTACTTTATTAATACCCAGTTAAGCGTTTATTTGTTTACTTTTCAGTTAACATTTTGATTGATTTAATTCCTTGTTTATTTGGTTTAATTGTTTAATGTGATTAAATTCTTTTCGAATTCTATTGCTAAGTTTTACAGAGTTTTCTTCATAGTATTTTCGCTTGTTAGGGTGACAAACGGCCCGAAAATTTAAGTTTCGCAGCAACCTTTATTTGCGCGCGTTACATCGGTGAGCTAAGAAGGAAAAAAAAGTTTCAGAGTGACGACAATTAAGTTGGTGTCAATCTTGAATTGTATATGGGTCTATTAAAACAAAAATCCTTGTCTGTAAAAGCATTTTGTTTCTTACATTAAACTTTTGAATCTTTTATTTGAACATTTGTATCATGTAAAAAGAAAGTTTGTAATACTGTAGTATAATTGTTCATTAGTACTCGGTTTTATAAAGAATGAGGCAGCGTTTACAAGGTTATGCGCTGGCCACCATTGCCCTTTGTACTGTGATATATAATGCGATCTGATCCGTTGCTCTTGAGGGTGAGACATTACACTTATCGATTTCTGACGACAAATGCTCAAGTGAAAAGCCGCCGCGTTACACAATACTGTGCCTGCCGAGCAACTCCGCTGTTTAGTTTATGCAGTTGTATTCAGTTCAGCGCTACAGGCGTCATCAACACTCACAAGCCGCAGGACGGATAGGGAGAACTGCGTGTTTTTCTTCCGTTATGTGGACGGTTGAAGAACCAAACCGTCTTACTTTTATAAGTTGACTTACGCCTGTAGAAACTTAAAAAGTAACGTAGGACTACACAGAGAAAGTGTAGTTGGAGAGAGAAAAGTTTTCTTGCCTTTGACCAAACTATAAGCTATGGACGACCATTGTGCATCTCTGATGTTCACTTGAGAGTGTAGTGTCCAGTGGGATGACGCTATAATAGTTATTTGAGTTTCTGCAACGGAACAAGTTTGGCGCAATGAGGTGCATTACAAGGCTCGCACTGGTCGGTTCGGCGTTGGTTACAGCATTGCTCATCCATGCCTTCATGAACGTGAGCCTCAGTGATGGAGAACGGCATAAAGCATTAGAGAGGCAAGTACATCGCATGGGAGACGAATCTACGCCGAAGCACAGTGAGGATAATCGTGTAAGTATTCGAAGTGAAAGTCAAGTGTTTGCGGAAACACCGCAGAGAGATGTGGGCCGGTATTGTAAATAGTGGGTTTTGAGAAGATACAGTAGGGTTACAGCATTGATCTCAATGACCTAATTATCTTCGGTATGCTCCAATTGTCTTCAGGTGAAGACAACTAAACTTAATAATGATCAAATAGTCGTAACCGATCTTACCTACTTCTCATAAATATTTTCCCTGTAAATTGTCAGAAACCTTGGCGTGCTGCATATTATCGTTGAGCCTGGTTAAGCCTACATATTGCCAAAATGTTAGGAGACAGAGACAGAATAAACACTGTCCAACAAAACCCTCAATATTTCTTCAACCAAAGCAAACAACCATTCAAATAGAGAATATTATTTCCTTTCCAATAATGTGGAGCAGATGCTTAACTAATGATTGGTTGAAAATTGCTGAAGCAAAAACAAACGCCGACGGCCTTTATTTCGTACCTCATGAAAGAGCACTGCATTATGCAGGATATCACAGATAGAGTGTGTCTACTTGTTATCTTGTTAATACAACATTTGCAAACATCGAAAAATAAAACTACCAAGTTGTTACGAAATACCTTACTAGGATGTTGGTAAATGACATGCTAAAGCATCCTGTAAAATTATGGCACCTGGTGTGAAGCCATTTTCAAGAAAATGGTATATTTGTATACATTTCCAACGCTGGTCGGCCGACCACCGTTGGAAAAAACTAACTATTTTTCAATTACTGCTCCAAATTTACAATTTTTTTAAGTCTAAATTTTGTTTTGCTAGCTATTGGTTCCATGTTCATGAACGGGTGCAGGCCAGCTAGACTGGTTCCCTTGCCTTACAATTTTCCGGTATTTTTGATCCATTTCATCTTTAGTGGAGTCAGGGAACCAGACTACTTGAATATTTTTGTTTTTCTTGGTTTTTCCAGCATTTTCGAACACAAAACGTCAAACATGTCAGTGCAACAATATTTGATCTATTATACTAACCCCCCAAATAGTTTATTTCTGAAAATTACAGCAAAAGCCAATGATGTACATTCCCTTTAATCCAATTGTTACCTATGAAAACCGATCGTGTCAGTAAATTGTTGAACTTTATGTTTTCTCATGTTTACATCATACCTCGTATGCAAATAAATGTTGTTAATTAATGGTTTTTATTGTGGAATGACAAACCTAACATTAATTAATTCGTACTCGGGCTGATTTAAAAAATGAGGTAAAATGGCGGTTATCTCTGACAACAAAGTGAACCTGTCGCATTATGAATAAATTATGCCTTTCCTTTCTGTTGGGTTGTACTAACCCGACATACCCTTTGATCGCTTAATCCTTATCGATCTTCAAGTCTGTAGGAACAGAAAATGACAAGCTCAGTTGGCTGAAAAAACAGAGAGAGAGACTAGTTTCGACCTTGTGTCTATGTTTTGTATAATACATAGAGTCTGCGGCAGCAAGGGTCGATGGAAGAACATCTATAGGCCTACAATGTTATTTCCCACATTTCGTGGATGAAAAATTAATACGAAAATGTAGGGCTGTCGTGAAATGTCCACAGCTTTTATTGATTGTCCGCCGACAAGAAGTGAAATCGACCCACAGACATCAAAAACA
>JASAOE010000923.1:0-25000 GCA_029964075.1 Patiria pectinifera | reverse complement strand
TATTTTGTTTCTCTTTCATGAGAAACAATTCAAGTTGGCATTGATTTTAAATGCCCCTTTAAAGAAACAGAGGATGTGCCTTACATGTTAAATGGAACTTGACTGATGAGCCATTTATTTCTGTCCAGCTCTCCCCTGCACATGTAATTGCCCTGACTGGGCCAAGTGATTTTCACACCATTCTAGCGTGTCGCAGCTAAGGAGAAATACTAGTGTAGTTTGCTGCCCGACCCACGTGGGGGAACTGGAAGGTGTTAGGAGTGTGAAATTTGATATCTCCGTCTCATGCTGCAGTTACCTTGGCTTCCTAGTTCAGCTCGCACCCCTTCAGGGGCCTACCCTTCTTGTATCTGAAGTCAAATTATATCAGCGCCTTGTTGGCTAGAGAGAGATTCAGCTCAGTAGTGACTGCTGGTTCTCTATTCCAGACCTTATTTTTTTTGGGGGGGGGGGACTTTGATTTGGTTGGATTAACACTCTACTGTCCGGTGCTGGGCTTGGTGGTAGTCGATGCCCCGGGCAACACTGTTGAGGTCAGGCTTGCTGGGGTGTTGCTTTTGTGGCCAAGATGTTATTTTGGGCTGATGAGAGATGAGATTAAGGCCTGATGGAATTCTGGGGCCTCTATACAGATGGTACCCTGGTGTCGCTGGTAACCAAAGAGGCTAGGTGCAGTGCTACATGTATATCTTCAGTTCTCGTTAAACATTTATTTTTTTTGGGGGGGGGTCGACTTGGTCCAAATCAATTTGTTTGCCATGTTCATTTTGGTGTTTTTCTTTTTAAGAAATTCCACAGAAAAAAAAGAACAGAACTTTAAAAAGCCTTCATAATTTTGAGGTTTATTGGTATTCTTGTATTTGAAACAATGATTAATGCCTCGTAAATGGAGTTTACCCTTTCAGTTCAAATTTTCTTGCAATTTAATGCATGTCTCTTTCGTAAATTGCAATCTGTTAATGATTTTTAAAAGCACTACAAAAAAACTACATTGTAATCACCATTAAACTAATATGATCATTAATTTGAATCTTCTTATTTGACAGTGAAGTAGTAATGCATACTGTGTTGTAGTACCGAAATCACTTCATTATCCCGACCCTACTGTGATTATATTCCGTCATGCTTTAAGGTCAAGTTAAAAAAGCAATCACATCAAAAGGCAATTTTCCAAATGAACGTCACAGATTTTAATACCCTAATGTACACACTACTGACCAACGTTCTCATGTAGGCCTCTTTGATGCGGTGCTTTTAGAAAAAAAATAAGTCTTTGTTTTGAAGCAAGGTTAGAATCGCATAACCATCGACTTTAAAACCGTGGCAAATTCACAGGAGTGAAGATAATCTGTAATCAAAACACTCAAGGGAAAGCATTTTGGATTGGAATTGGCCATGTATTGGGAGAGCCTTGGTTAAAAAAAAATATAAAAAAAATCGCGAGACGGGAAGAGTTCCGTAAGCCGACCATTTGGAGAGATGTTTTCATTGTGTGATTACCTCCTTGGCCCGCCTCCTTCCGGAATTATCGCCGCCAGGATGCTTCAGCTGTCTCAAGGGAGTTTCTCAAGCGAAGCCTGCGGCCTGTGCTCCGTGCCTAGGCCTGGTGTTCTAGCATCTTTAAGTCTTGACTGAAATGCTCACTGAAAACTTGGAGAAAATAATCTCAATGTGCGCAAACAGGAAATGGCTTTAAAATTACAAAACAAAACATTGCAAGATTTATGATATTTTGCCTGCGTAATATTTTTGCTGTCTGCAGCTTCCACTTTCCACTTAGTATAAGTAAAAGAGATTTGCATGTAGGTAAAATGAGTGGGATTGGCTTTGATTTCTTGCCTCCCCCCCCCCCTTCCAAAAAGAAATTTCCCTCTTTAGTGAGATATCCGTACCTTCCGAGGTCAAAAAGATGTTTTTGTTTTTTAAAAAGACCAGTGAAGAAAAGAAAAAAAAACAAGTAGATAATTATGTTGAAGTTGATAATTGTTATGTATAAAGTGTTTATAAAAACAATAATGGTTTTCTATTTTGTGCGTCTCTCAAAAAACAAACAAAAACCACGGCGTGGAAAAATAACGAGACATTATGTATGTGTTCTGGCTTCTCAACCGATGTCACAAATTGGGACGACAAGCAGAGGAAGCTTTGCCTGTTTTTCGCTACATTGACTGATCAGATTGATGGGGCGTCCTCAGGGGGTTTATTCTTGAAAAAGCACGGCGTCCACTACGCTGTGTCGTGTCGTTACTCCGGGCCGCACTGGCTAAAGATGCAATCGTCTTGTTTTGCTTGCCACTTCAGATTCCCGATCGGAGGGATGTTTAGAATTAATCCGAGTTCTCCTGGGTATTTTCGACGGCAGATTGGATGGAGAAAAAGGAAAAAAAATTGTCTGCTTTTTCAAGTTCCTGTTTGGCTTGTTGGGTCTGATGATGAACAGTATCTTTGTCCATTTTTGTCTGTGTTTTTCGGATAAATAAGAGATATACTTTTTGTTATTAACAAGGCTGCCTTTTTTTTTGGCCGAAAATTTTGATTTTCGAAAAAGGCAAGGCATAGCAGCCAGCTTTTGATACAGCAAAACACCACAAAGACAGATTCACAGGAGTCATTTCAACAGTATTTTTACGGTATTTCTTTCCGCAACCTCATATTTTTCAACACTCCGGGGTGTACCCACGGAGCGTTACTTGTACCACAACAGGCCGTGCACAGTGGCCAAGTTCATGTACAGCACACAGTCCGCCCGCACAGATTTTTTGGACTTCGTTTGTGTGTACAAAACCAATGGGGGATTAGTGTGTATAGACGTCGTCCGGTGGCACGGCGAGGCACACATAACATTTTAACCCGTCAGCCATGCCTGTGTATAGAAACGGCCAGATCGTGATAACACACCGTCCAACGCGAAGCGGTTAACATCGCATCGTGACAATTTTGTTACAAATTTCAAACCATTGCACACTTGATAAATATATAAATGAAGAATCCGGAAAGAAAAAAAACTATACATGTTCCTCAATCATCCTGTAAAATAAACCACATTATTTACAATTCCTCTGAATTTGTTTTAAATACAGAATTTAAACACTTCGTGATGTGGCTTTTCAATATTCAAATAAGGGAAAGTACAGAAAGGGTTAAATTTCAGTTGCCTTTCAATCAGTGAGGAATTACGTGAGTTGAGTTATCCAATCAGCCGGGAACTTAGAGTAAACAGAATAAGTGGTCTCTATTCCCTGAAGTTCCTCAAAGGAGATTTAGGGATTACGTTAATATTCAGAACGCAGTGTGGTTTACTAGCATGCCTTATGCATCTGGGACTTGGCCGCTTTTTAGAGAGAATCTATGCTTTGGAAAGAGCTGTACCTTTAAAGCCGAGTAGTACAGCCCAGAACGTCAACTTCTTGTCGGCAATTCATGGAGAAGAGCTGCAGAAATTTTGCTATGACTAATTTACATGATAGATGTTAGAATCGTTTCAGTTTTCTAGAAATTATCACCGTGGCATGATGAAAAGTTGCAAAAAAAAGTAAAAACTAGAGATTGATTCCGCGACAGCCATTCTCTGAGATAGCACCAGGCTTGTGTGAGTTGCGCGCTCATGTAGTACACACGCACTCCGTACGCCTTGGATCAATGGGGTTAACATAATGCGCACGAGCCTCATCTTTAAGAATGCGCACGGCGCGCGCGTGGATGTGGCTCGACCTAAAAAAAATGGCTTCTAATGTTGTTTGCCGAATTAGTCTAGTCGCTGTTAACTGGATCAGCTTCACCAAAACCATAATTTCCTTATTCTCGTGTGTTGTCCGTTTGCGGCTCAGCCTCGTGCTTTCCTGTCAAATAGAGGATTTGCATATGATGCAGTGACTTCAGCGTAAATGCAGACCTGTAATTACCTTCAGTGCAAATAGTAAAAACAAACTTGAATTTTTAAAACCAATATGTGTCTATGCATAGTTGGCCCCAGGTCACACCGCCCACTAGTCTCTTAGTACTTTTCTCATCTTTGGCTTTCGAAACAGAAACGCTAGGCTTTCCCTGAGCTGTTCCCTCCCCTGCTGGTGTCCTTTGATGGCCGCCGCCGCCCCCCGGCGTGTCATCGGCAACACCAAAATTACCTGTAATTGGTGCCGCCCAAGACTGGACAGAACCGCCTGAAACTGGAAACCGCTGCACTCTAATTGGCCGGTCGGCTTTGACATTCTGGAACACACACACACTCTTGATTTGAAATTTGTGTAGTGATGGTGCACCCTGGGTTGCGGACCCATGTCGAGGGAACAGTGGTTGCCAAGGCGGCCATCTTTGATTTTCTTATTTTGCTACAATAAGGAATTTGCTGTGGCCCTTTTTAAGTCAGCGCCTTAGGAGCTACAGTTGCAATTGGTTGCCGCACCTGTCCGGGACATCTTATTTCTTGTCGGTAATTTTTTTTCTTCTTTCTAGCCTCGGGGCTACAACACAACTACATGCACCCGTAGAAGTTGTTGTGACTTATGTTAAAATATTTTGCGGTTTTCCTCCAACTTTTTTTGTTGACCTTCTGGAATGCCACTAGGCAGGGGATATTTTCAGAAGAGAGATAGGGTGCATACCTCAGTGTGTGTTGTGTTTATGCACATGTAAATATATATATACATGTACATGAAGTTGAATACATTGTTAGGGATCAAATATCTATTATTATACTTCAGTTATGTTAAGTATTTTATTCCCCCCTCCCCCAAAAGGGAGGGGTATAACAATCAGAGAAATTTGACGACCAGTCATGTAAATTTTGCTTTTTTACTATGTTTTTTTGCCGAACAGGTATACCTTTAAGACGCCCAGCGATGAATTTGACACGGGAGTTGTCCACGAGATCATCTCGGACGATTCAACAATTCTACCCATCTACCAGGGCAAAATCATCGGCAAAGTGGAGAAGATCGACTGAATACGGTTGCCAGCACCCGACGATTTGCCCCAAAATTCCAAAACAGAACTACCCCAACCGTGCCAACAACCGCCTGACGTTGCAAAGTGAAAACTGTCGGCATTTTGCTAACAAAATTAAACCAAACGTGAAACCGTACTTTTTTTTTATGATCGTATGCAAACTCCTCCAAAAAAAGTAGACTTGAAGCATTAACATGTGGCAGTTTCTGGTTTGAATTTGCCAGAGCTGGAATTTGTCTACAAAATTGCTGCAAAATATCTCAGCTACTTTTATTTACATGTACAGTACTTAAAATATTAAAATACATCTCTATCATGCCAGTCGTGTCCAGCTTCCATAATACAAGACATTGACACAGCATTTGCGATGCGATCAAGCTAAATAAGTCGTTCGTCAGGAATTTTTATTTGGAGATACCGGCCAAAATAGGGCCACTTCATCACATCACTTTATCACATCTCTTGATGTTCCAACTTCCATAATCTTTGAACTAAAGATGGTATCAGCATGCGGTTTTCACAGCAGTGATGCTGATATTGTGCTCTTTCTCAAATCTGTAATGAACAAAATGTTGACCAGGGTCGACAAACGACTCATGTAGCTTGATCACATCACATTTAATATTTTGTCATACCCCACAGACTAGGCTTTTAATTCTACATCACTTTTTGCTGTCCTTAAAAGGAACAGTAAACCATTTGTAATTTGTGCTTTTTTGTTATCGTTTGAACCCAACAAAAATGCTCAAAATCTGAAGGACGGTTAATAACAAACCCGATGACGTTTTAGCTCCGTGAATGCTGTACATTTCGAGGAAACAGAACAAACTTAAACACAGATTTTCTGGATCTCGTTTTCAATTCCAAAGTTGCCGCGTCATATTGTGAATTGCGCCCTCTTGTGATGCATTCCCAAAACCAGCATTCGGGACACGATTCTCATTCAGCTGGTTGTCGCCCATTCATGGATTCGCCCAATTGCAAACCAACTGCAAAATACAATGCCCTGGGGGTGGATTCACAGAAATTCCACAAATGTGTCACTTGACACATCTTTGGAAATTACCTTCTTTTGTTCTTTTCTTCAAAATGACAGCATGCCAGATAGAATAATTTCGCAGGGAGTTTAGTGTCATTACTATCTTTAAACAAGTGAGCTTTCCAACATGGATTTGGTAGGCTACTTTTTGGATAGCTGCAAAATACTCTACCTTTAAACTTTTGCAAATCCTTTGCAGATAACTTATTATTTTTTTCTACACCAGATACACATTTACGTTTATATTTCTTGGCACAGAAACTCTAAATTTCAACAAATCGTTGAATATGTTGAAGAATTGAGCAACGAGAATGAGCTTGTTGACCCTATACTGTGGTTTAAAAAAGAGATTATACTAAAGAAAAAAAAGTTGGAATTATGTCTACCTCAGATTTCTTAACCAGTAGAGTGACAGCTAAAAAACTGTTATCGTTAAAGACAGCATTGCGAAGAATTATGACCGTCTACTTAGTGATTAGAAGAGATTGTATAAAAATATTTATTGTGTATTTTTAAAGGCCCCCCCCCCTCGTTATTAGGAGCATGTTCGTGGTCTATACTTCCAGATCATGTTCCAGTGAGCTTTTTAACCACACCCTCCTAAGCTGTTTTTATTACGAGCTTTGTCCCCCCTGTAATTTATGCGTACTTAATAGTTAAACTTACAAAGCCTCTATAAAAATTTAAATATCCGCGATGAGAGTAATTTAAACAATCAGGAGGCATTTTTCAGGCAGCCAGGACTTGTGGAAGTTTAGGCTGCTTGTTTGCCTACGTGTATATTTGATACAAAGTCTTATATTCAACTGCCAATTTGTACAGATAAACGACTAGACTTCCTTTTGAAAAGTCTGTTGTTGTTTTTTTTATAGATATAACTTTAAAAAGAAACATTGTAAAGTATTATTAAGCTTGTTACGATGAACGTTTTGTTTGTTGTCGGGAGACGCAAGGTTGTCTGCTTGAAGTTGACACGTTCAGATGTGCGGTGAGCGAGTTGAATGCCCGAGACTGCGAGCAACTGAAATGGCGCGTCTTGGCATATCCAGCCGGGCTGTGATCTGAAAGTTGACTCTGTACTCTTCCATGCTTCCCCGGTTATGTTTCGTTCCAAACCCTAATCTTATCTGCTCTGTAAAATGTGTTGTCTGGAAATACCAACAGGCTCAACTTTGTGCGAAATGACTGGGATGTTTTCAAAATCGGCCAATTTCTACATGGAACAAATTTGGTCTGGTATTTTTGTGGAGCAACTCTGTAATCTAAGCCCAGTGTATTCGGCTCGAATAAATTTGTCCAATTGGTAAATTTGATCAAATATATACATAACACCCGAACAGAGAATTCAAATAACAAAAATTCACTTTCTAGTGCAGGTTTCATGTCTTTATTAGCTTGGATGCCAATTCGGCCTAAACACATTGAACACTGGACACTTCCTTCCATTTCCGCGAACTTGGACAAATTTGTTCAAAATGACAATTTTCCTGGGAAATTCATGACGGAAATTACGCCGTGGGTTTTCTTTTGATAAATATCACTTAGTAAGACTTACTGATATAATATATGTATATTCCAAATGGTGTAAAGTCTGAGAAGTACATCATATCCAACTCGGAAACCTGCTAACAGTGCGTACACATAAAGGTGTTCTTGATATTATGGGAAGTGAGCTGAAAAACTCCTACATCCAAAATTCAATTCATTGAGACATAATGACGTAATGGCTTTGTTTACATATGCACTTTCCGATGGAAGTGAAGTCGGGACGCCAGACAAAGTGAGGACCGTCTACTACATAGGAAAGCGCACATGTAAACAAAGCATGACATCATTGTCTTAGGCCTATTGTGAGTGCTGGTACAATGCATAATATTCACGCTGTCAACAATTCCATGTGGCATTGATCATTTTGAAAGACCGAAACCGCTTTTGATCCAAATTGGCTTGACTCAACAAACTGCTTTGAAAATCTCACCTGGTATTTTTTGCTGTATTTAGTATTGGTGAAAAGCTCCAAAAACTGAATATTTCCAGAACAAAATCAAAACCCGAGTAAAAGATTGAGATTTGATGTGTTGAAAAACAGTACTGCCACGTTTCAACATCCGAGTGTATTTGAACTTAGCCTTTAGTCAAGGCCCACCTGGACACGCGGCTACCTGGACACGCACCCTGGATGCTGGCACATGAAAGGGCTAGTCTTTCTACTCGCTGGCTCCGGGAAGCGCCACGTGACCAGGTAGCCGCGTGGGCCTTGACTAATGGCTAATTTGATCTGGTCTTGTACTTAGCAAAGCTCTTCCTTTCAAAATTTACAATAAAATCATCATCTCTCCATGCTGAATATTGTGTCGGATTCAATTAAGTCTTTATACTTGTAGATATATATACATAATTTCTTTACGTTGCTTTTATGAGCTTTTTTTTCCCTGTGTTTTTACTGACATGTACTGCATGACACTTTGTCGTGTGACGTAAATTTGTTTTGTTTTCTGCAAACTGTTGTATACATGAAAAATTAAAGAATATTATGTGCTATATTTTTAAGAAACAAAACGGTGACTATGTGTGTTTTCTTTAGCCTGTTGGCCTCAGGTAGCCTGGTTTGTGATTTTTTTTGGCACTCGTTAGGATGTTTTTTGTAAACTTTGTGCACACAAGAATACATTTTTTGCCTCTTTGGGAATTGCCCTGCGTAAACGGAGCACTGTGGTCCACTTGTTACGGTGTTCGACTCGTGTGCCGTGGTACGTGGGTTCGAATTCTGTCGGGGAACATGGTGCTTGTGTAAACGGAGCACTGTGGTCCAATGGTTACGGTGTTCGACTCGTGAACCATGGTACGTGGGTTCGAATTCTGTCGAGGAACATGGTGCTTGTGTAAACGGAGCACTGTGGTCCAATGGTTACGGTGTTCGACTCGTGTGCCGTGGTACGTGGGTTCGAATCCTGACGGGGAACATGGTGCTTGTGTAAACGGAGCACTGTGGTCCAATGGTTACGGTGTTCGACTCGTGTGCCATGGTACGTGGGTTCGAATTCTGTCGATGAACATGGTGCTTGTGTAAACGGAACACTGTGGTTCAATGGTTACGGTGTTCGACTCATGTGCCGTGGTACATGGGTTCGATTCCTGAAGGGGAACATGGTGATTGTGTTCTTGGGCATGATGCTTTACTTCAATTGTCTCCACATAGGAGTATAAAATGTTTATCTGTGAAGGTAGAGACCGGCGGGACCAATTTCACGGCGCTGCTAAGCACAACAATTTATGCTTAGCACAAAAAAGTATGGCTTATAAAAGCAGGTCACCAGCCAAAAAATCCACGTGATGTATATTGCTCGTGATTAACATTGAGCTGTTGTATGCTTTAGCGTGAAAATCACATGGAGTTTTGGCTGGTAACCTGCTTTTCATAAGCCAGACTTTTTTGTGCTAAGCAAATTGTTGTGCTTAGCAGCGCCGTGAAATTGGGCCCTGAATGCGCTGATCTCAAGCTGCTGCAAAAAGTGGTCTCATTGCCTAATGAACAGGGGTTATAATAAAATTGTGAAGTGCTTTGAGACCTTTGGTAAAAAGTGCTAATCAATCACCACATTATTGCATTATTATGTTTTCATCGGATTTGGTTTGTTTGTTGGTTGGTTTGTGTGTTAACAAGATAACTAAAAAAGTTATGGGCGGATTTGCATGACGGTTGTTTTAGGGGTGGTCCTTAGTACAATTACAAATCGATTAATGTTAGAAGCGATCTAGATCTGGGTCTGGATCCAGGATTGTTGAAGGATTCTTCACCACTTACGCGAGTACATGTATTTCTTTTGGGTGTACTGATAACATGGCGGGAATTGATTAGCCTTGGCGGAGTTTTGCGCTCTCTGAGTGCTTTCTATTTATATAATAAACGGCCATTGAAATTTTGAAGAAAAAAAAAGTGGGGTGGTCTCGTCCCCAGCGCCCAGGTATAACAAACCAAAGTCTTATGGGTTGCAGACCAGTAAATGGGCCCCAAATTGTTCGAAATCGGTAATGGGCTTCACTAAGGACTGTTTTGGGGGGTGCATGCAAGGGCGGATCCGGAGGGGGGGGGGGGACGGGGACCAACCCCCCATAAAAAAAAAGAAACATTTTTTTTTAAGTGGCGTCGCAATAAAGGTAGGCACTGCGTACACAACCATCTTTTCCTCCAAAGGATTTGGTTAAAGTGGTCAGAAATAGCCTCAGATCGCACAACAGGTTATCTAGAATCCAACAAAAATTCGGGGCCCTTTAAGCGGGCCCCGAACCCCACGCCGCAATTTTTTTTGGACCCACCTTTTGGGGGACCAAAAAATGTTTCCCCCCCCCCCCAAAAAAAAATTGTGTTCTGGATCCGCCCCTGTGGGCATAGTTATCTTTTGGACGGAGAAATCACCCCAAAATCGTTAGTTAACTCCAAAGACAATTGAACAGAAAGGGAAAGAGGGTAGATCAAGCTTTAGTGTGATGTACGCTGCCACTATAGGCTGCTGTTTTAGAATAAGGATGAACATTGAATACGAACTATATAGATAAGGCCAAAAAAAAAGTCTCCGGTTTCTGGTATGGAGCTTGTCCAAAAAGTGGTGCGGCGACGCGGCTTTTTTTTTTTTTTTACCTGATTTTTTTTGCTTCAAATGTCAGCTGATGACTGCAAATGGTGCCCGACTAAACTTAGTGCAAATATATGGGAGTCCAGAGAGGCCACATAAAGCTTATTCTCGCCCATAACCCAATCTAAAAACACGTTAAAATTGTGCAGCAGCAGGATTCCAGTCAAACCAGTGAGTTTGGCGGTTTTGAGATATCATCCTTCATTGAAAAAAACTTTTTCATTTTGCCGACGCGCATGGCTACGGCGACGCGCGCGCATACCAGAAACCGGAAGTTGTATAATGCCCTTGCACTGCAAACGTCTATGATAATTATGTGAGCGGACTCGGTGATTATGCAAAACAAGAATGCGTCTTGACCACCCGATTATGACCATTCAGCGGGCGCCTTTTATTGGGTCTTCGGTAACTCGTTCCTGAATTACAAAATCATGGCGGCTAATTGACCAATCAACAGCTTAGGCTGAATTTCTGCTCGAAATCGAAATAACGTCACAATTTTTGAAGTCACCAGGGGGTGCAAAGGGGTTGCCCGCGTCCACCACCCGTACCCGGCAGTGATCAAACTTTTCTCAAATAATGCCCCTTTTCACTCTAGAGAGCTCTTCCGCGCCCCCGCCCCGGCACAGCCCCCCCCCCGGGGGGGGGGGGGGGGGGGGCTGAAACCTTTCAACGAGGTTGCTCCAATTACAACATCGAAAAGCTTGTCAATAGGTGGCGCTAAGCGTCCGAAACGGTGAGTCGCGGGCCCCGCAAAGGTGCCGCGCCGGGAGTGTGCTGGTGTTGGACATGAGCTAACAGAGCCGGATTCTTACTGGTCATACAGTCCCTGTCGCGTCCAACCGACAGGCAACCGACGTACAACTCAAACATTAAAGCATCGTTTGCATGTTATTTTGCCCTCATTTAACTCATGTTTCAAAAGATAATACATGTATTTGCAGTGCAGACAGACATTTTTGCAAGGGGGGGGGGGGTCCTCCGTTGGGCTGTCAGACCCGAGAACATGTTGAGTATCGACGTCTGTAATTTTGAAAACTTTATGATATGAGAGTGCGTCATCGGCTGTGTCCTTTAAACGCTGGGGGGGGGGGGGGGGTCGGGCGGCCCAAAGGTGGCAGGGGGCCCCCTCCATAAATCCACCGGTGAGTGCAGAAGACAACCAAGTTTGCTGAGAGTTTGCACAACGTGACGATCACAACATCCATTTTTGTTCAAAAATGTGACAAGGTCTATATGTTTACCTATACTGTTCCCAATTTGGCCGTATTTTCCTGAATTTAATTTACGTTTTAAACTTCATGACTTGTTCTCGTGTATTTACATTAAATTATTTACTGTCTATGATCTAAGTCATGAAGTCATCCTTGACGTATTTTTGATATTTCCTCACTATAATTTTCCAAGTTCTTGTTCTCCGCTGTTATGTGTTGATGGTTGATGGTCGTGTGCTATTAATTAGTGTTTGTCTAAATTTGGTGATACTGCACTCTTTGACATTTTGTGGTCTATTTTTCATACTGCATTCATATACGGTTCATTTAAACTTGACATTTTAGCAGTTTATATACAGGGTGAGTAAAAAAACGAATCCCAAATGTCGGAACTATTGTTTTAGTGAAGCTCTTCGTGTAGCACTTTCAAACTCTAGAACTTGAAAGCCCAATTCATCAGCTTTCTTTTGGTACAAGAATCATTCAAATCACTCATGTACTTTTCAAGTGGAGTTTTAAACACAACCAAAGTTCTAAAGTTCTGTCCAGGGATCACAAAAAAGGTGTGCGTTCTTTCGGAAAAACGAAAACAATTCACACACATCACTATGTGATTTGTTTTCGTTTCACTGAAAGAACACTGAACTTTTTTTTGTGATCCGTGAACAGAACCTTAAAAGGGTGGTAGTGTTTAAAATTCCGTAACTTGTTTTATGCATTTATTGTATTATGAAGACAGCATTGATGCATCGCTTGCATCATTTTCCAAAATAGTTTTCCGTTAAAGTGCTCATCTACATCCATTGGTTATCCTTTTTAATAATCTCATTGTGTTTTCTGAGAGCTTTCAGCTAGACTGCCATTTGGGAGTATAAGCATCCATTGTATTTCATTGCACAGATGTAGTCCTCACTTTCTTAATCTAAACGAGCTTAGACAGACATGCGGAGGGACACTCAATTCACGAATCTTACGCATCTTTTTACATTTATACAGCTTTTATTTTTGAGAGCCACATTTTTTTAACATCACTAACCTAGCAGAATAAACTTGTTCCTTAAGCATTTTTTTCTAATAATGATTTCTCATCCATGGTGTTTGTGAAGTTCACACAGTCATGACAGAATTATTTTTCTTAGCAAGTGTTAAACTTATCTTTAATCAATCACCTGCAGTGCTTTCCTTTTTCTTTCCATGCTCAAATGAATCGATACAGGGGCAGTAAAAAAAACACGGAACCCCAAACCCAAAAAATTATACTTCATATTTAAAACAATATGTAGCACCAAACATAATAATGACTGGAAAGCCAATTTCACAATCTACTTTTAGATGAAAAAATACTGAAATTGATCAATCCGTTCAAAGAATATCACCCTTTAAACACAATGACCCTAAAACCTCTTTCGTCCTAAAATGGGATTTCAAGAATCGTCGTCACAATTGTCTTCAAACATCAACAGCGATAAAACCTCAGTCTAAAAGTTAACAATATTCAACAAAGTCCTTTTGAAGGCCCGTCTTTAAAACAAAAGTGGATTTTTATGTATCACACTGTTTGCCTAACAAGTTGTTAATCAAGATCAGTACACTACAGTTGTTGACAGGTGTTGACTGAGTATTCTGTGTCATTTTCTTTGTTGTTCCAAACAGTCAGAATACACAATAAATTGCTTTTATCTTTAGACGAAATAGAATTTAGGGTCATTGCGTTTAAACGGTGATAATATTCTCTAAACGGATTGAGCAATTTCGGGATTTTTTTTTCATCTAAAAGTAGCTTAGGAATTGGCTTTCCAGTCGTTATAATTTTTTACGCTACATAGTTTTTTAAATATGAAATATTATATTTTGAGGGTTTGGGTTCCGCTTTTTTTTTTTACTCACCGTGTATTAACACTGATTATAATTTTCAATAAATGTATAGAATACATGAGATTACATTCTCCGTTTTCAGTACTTTTAAGCCACAGTACATCAACAAATTATTTATATCGACTTCATAACCACAGCATTTTATACAGCAAAAGGCGTAAGCAATGCGAAACTTCCTATACGATTCGTTTCAAAATCTTGCATTAATTAAGTTGACGGTCATATTGAAATTACACTTCATAGGCCCACGATATGAAAAAAAAATTGCCCTTTATTTCAAATCTAACAATCACAAGCTTCTCGCAATGTCAATCTTTATGCAAAAACATTAGAATGAAAACAAGAAATAATTCTCACAAGAATGTAAAATTATGAAGGTCTATTTTTGAGGCACATGGATTTTTTTCTTTTTGTTTTTGGCATATGTGAATTTACATAAGCAAAATAAGTAATCGTGGGTAGTGCATGTATGTACATATATACAGTGTTACAGCTTTCTTAGCATTTGAAACTGACTGGTATTTCGGTTCAGTTTTGCGTCAATCCTTCGTTAATTGATTCAGTATCCGACAAGTCAGTGAACTATCTTTAAGCACAACCATTTTTGTTTTAATTAATGAGTATAGAGCCACATTTTGGATTCATAATCCTTAAAACTGTAAAGTGTTTGCCTG
The DNA here is from genome assembly GCA_029964075.1 of Patiria pectinifera. NCBI lineage: Eukaryota > Metazoa > Echinodermata > Asteroidea > Valvatida > Asterinidae > Patiria > Patiria pectinifera. The sequence continues at coordinate 10,620 of JASAOE010000923.1, read as the reverse complement.
ACGTGATATCACAGCCAGCAGCGCGCGAAGTTGTTGTAGGACGTAGACCTACACGATCGTTTGAAATTGTGACAATTTCAATTATCACCATACATTAATTAAGAGTATAAACTATTGAAATTCGCCAAATAATGCATGCTTTGGGGTAAAATTCATCGCCTAATGGCGCATTGGTAACTTCTGCCGTTTGAAATTTGATGGCTTGTTAGAATTAGGAAAAAGGAACTTACATCATCGAGTGATGCAATGGCGGAGTTGATCAACCTCTTCCCCAGGGATTACTTTATTTTCAGCTACGCATCCAATATTAAACCCTGGGGAAAACTTGCTTCCTGTATACTGATTCGATACATCAATAGCAAGTAATGGATTTATATCGTGTATGTGTTATCTTCAACGTACATTCAGTATTTTAACGTTCAATTTTAATTAACGTGCACTCCAACTGAAAAATCACTCCCCCTTTTCCATTTTGCTTATAATAATACTGAGTTACCATCTGAAGAAGCTGGATGCAGGAAAGGAAGAGGGACAAGGAATCAGATAGAAAAATGTGAGGAGTCTAATGGAAAAACATCAGGAATTTCGACAACCCTTGTTCCTCTGCTTTACTGACTATTCTTAGGCATTTGACTGTGTTCAACATCCGAAGCTGTGGATTATCATGAAGGAAATGGGTTTCTCTGCACATTGTGATCACACTGATCAGAGCATTATGCCAAGGTCAGGAAGCCACCGAAAGAACAGAGTTCGGAGACAGCGAGTGGTTCTCAATTGGGCAAGGAGTGCGTCGGGAATGCATTATAGGGATGCAGAATACATGATGAGGAAAGCTCTAGATGGTTTTGTGGGACAGGTATCAATCGGATCGTCAGAGAAACAAACTTCACATAGGCCCTATGCAGACGACACCACCTTGATTGCTAAAACAGCAGCAGAACTCCAAGACCTGATTGACCGAATCAAACGGACCAGTGAGGAATATGGGCTGTGCCTCGACGTTAGGAAGACAAACGTTACGATAAGTGGAGGAGTGACAGACCAGCAATTACAAGATGATGGCGAGGACATTGAAGTCGTCAAGACTTTCAACTTCCTGCGTTCCCTAATTGTCAGTGATGGCGGAAGCTCTCAAGAAATCAAAAGACGCCTCGCGAAGGCAAGGTCAGCAGCCTTCGCCCTCACCGACATAATGGAAGGACCGAGGAATTTCTGGAACCACACCAATTAAATCCAAGTCCTGAATGCTCATGTTGTCCCGATTGCCACCTATGGGTCTGAAACATGGGCAGTTGGAAAGGCAGGCAGAAACAGAATTAATGCTTTCGAGATGTGGTGCTAGCGGAAGATGTTGAGAATATCACGGAAGGAGCGGAAGAGAAATGATTACGTCAGAAAGTTGATTGGGGACGATACGACCACCGTGGGCGAAAGGATTGACAAACCAAACTGCACTATTTGGGCCATGTTTCAAGATAATCTGGAGATATTCTGGAGAAGATTATTGTTCAAGGAAATGTTGAAAGCAGTCATTCATGCGGCAGACAGCTAAGAAACCCCGCTGTACCGATGGATTCAAGGAGCTGACAGGCATGTCTCTGCCCTCAGCCTACCGGTCAACTTTGGACAGGCAGAGTTGGAACTCCATCATCAAAAGGGTCACACACAATGAGTCAATCATGACTGCATATATGGCTATCAGATGAGATTGTAACATATTAACTTTGAAGAAAGTTATGCTTTCGGATCTCACGCCGCGACGAATATTGATTCTGTTTTTACCCCATGCACCGCACACAAAAACAAAGACTGATTTAAAGCACAGCCAAGGCACCAGACTTTTTCTAATTTGCATAAATGTGCAAGCTTTTTGAACATCATGACCTAATACCAGGTGAGAGAACTAGGAGTGGTGGGAGCGTACTGCTCGACACACGGGAACGAGGTATACTGCGTATACGACGTATACTACAAGGGCGGATCCAGGAATTTTTGCGGGGGGGGGGGGGGTCATCAGTAAATCAATGCTGAAATGTAGACGGTTTTTTTTTGTCTGGACACTTGGCTCCGCAAAATCAATAGTGGGAGCTTGTACCATACTTTAAATGGGGCGCTGTTCAAATGCGACGATTATTAACACTATTACAGGATAGTGTACAAATACCCCCGTAACGCAGCAGGTTATGTCCGTATTTTGGCCACAGGCGTAACTATACCAGTAGAATTATTTTTGGGGGTCAGAGAGGGGGGTGGGGGGTGGTCTAGCATTATTTTTTATGAATTTCTATGGATTTTTTTCTTTGGCAGAGCTGGCGGGGGGCTTGACCACCCCCCGGATCCGCGCCTGTTTTCTGAAGACACCTTTGATCGTCCCATTTCAGCCAAAAATGACAGAAAATACCTCCAAACTGAACAAACTCGTCCAACAATCACACGTACGCGTAGCATAAAATGGGAAGATTGCGCATTCATGCATGAACAGCACACGTCATATCTGTAAGCTTGTGGTCAAGTAAATCGGCAAAATCCTTTCATAATTATCGGCTTTATTTAGCTGTAAGCATTCACAGTGAGTATGAATGAGCAGTTTGCTATATCCTTAGTCAATGAAAGAAATTGAAATTTTATAGCACCCAGCTTTTACAAAATTGATGATTTCGTGAAACCGGACGCCTTAATGTCATAAACATTACTGAAATGTGGATTAAAAAAACCGTACCTGGGGCCTTGATACCAAGGTACGGTTTCGCCTTGGCTTTTGCACAGCTCAAAGCCACGGCTATTTTTAATTATTTTCCCCAGGTATGAGTCACTTTGGTAATAACACATTATATGCTTCGAGCAAACCTTTGCAATGTGTATGTTTGCTGGGACAGATTCAGCTCTTGCTCAAGGGGAGGGGTGTGTAGCTGTCGGAGGGGGGCCCTAGCATGTACATTTTGTGCATAATTTTCCTTTTTTGCGGTGGGGGGAGGAGGAGAGAGACCGCCTACTCCACCCCTCCCTCCGTAGATCCGCCACTGCACTTTGTTGAACTTTGTTGTGATTTTGGTTTGTTTGATTCACTGTCGGTGTTTTACTTTTGGTTTAGTCGCGCAACAAACTGTGAGGAAAGTGTAAAGGACAGGATTCAGGGACGAGTTGATTGGTAGAACCAGAACCACAACCCATGCATACACCTCGGTGGATAGAGTGACTGTTCCCGTCTGAGACAGAATCCCCAGGATGATTATAGGCATCCAGCAGCAGAAATCCGTCATCACGATCAGCGCCATCTTGGCCGCCATTTTAAAATCACGCTCCCTGTGGGCATTCACTCCGACAGCACTTCTTGTGCGCTTGACACTGATGAAGATGGCGACGTAGCAACACAGGACAAGAAGAAAAGAAACTAGATTGACCCCAAGGAAGAGAACGATTGACAGGATCCAAGATGGTTTCTCACCTGTGGCGTGGGCACTTTCAAAGTCCCGAGTCCAAGGCAAATACTCAGTCGGCCTTCTCAATATCACATCAGATGCCTTAGTGGTAAGGGGCAGGCCGATACAAACATCCGAAAGTCCATATATATCAGAATCAGACCCAAATGAAAGTGTCGGCACGATACTCAGACAAAGTGCCAGGAACCATAAGATACCAATGATGATTGTTGTTGATTTTCCTCCCAGAGAGAATCTTTTCAACGGAAACACAATGCCTAAGAAGCAGTCTACGCTGATGAGTGTCACAAAAAACACCGAAGCCTCGCTGGACAAAACTGACAGAACTCCAGCAAGTTTGCACAATGCACTGGTGCGCCACTCAGGAGCCACAAGAAAGTAGTCCTCGCCAAATGTAAGATCTGCACCAGCTATGATTAACATGTACACACCCATCATGAAGTCCGCGATAGCCAGATTTCCTACCATAAATGAGAGTGTCTTTTTACCCCCTCCGTCCCCTTTCTGCATAAGCCTCCAAATCAGGACAGAGAAATTACCAATAAGCGCACTCATTCCCAAAACCCACAACGCCGCTCGCAGTATTAAATTTGGAATAAGGCTGTCGCACAGATTCAAAGCTGGTTTAGGCTTTGTAGTCAAACAATCTTGCTCGATAGAAAAATGCTGCAACTTGGACAAGGCACAACAAAGACGGTAGTCGTCAACGTATCTGAAAATGTAATTAAAAAAAAAAGTTTATTGAAGACTACACACAATGTATTAAGATTTTTTTGGACAGAACTGCACATAGCATTTGACGCTGTCGTGAATTGGATAAGAAATTGGTATGGGATGAACATCACTTCCCCAGGCAGCATCGTCTATGTTATGTTGATAAAACTATTGAAATCGATTTTATGACTTACGCTTTTTGCAAGGCTGGTAACCCATCAGAGGCGACCTTATCAAGCTTATTCAGCGTGCCTGATATGTCAAACAGTACACTGAAAAAGATCAGAAATTAAACATGGTCTTGATTTGACACTTAAAACAGGCATACTCCAAACCCATATTCTAAGCAACCAGTTGTCTGGGGCGTTAATTCTCTTTTAAATATTTCATCTGTTCAACTATGGATCCGTCGAGACTTTGCCTCGTTATAAAAAATTAATTAAAGGTATTTTTCTTAACTTTGAGATAAAACTTTTGCGAAATCTTTTTGGACATCTTTTTTTCACCAATTTTCTGGAATTGGGATCAATGTTATTTTTGTATATGATAGCAATAAATAAATAAGTTCAAATATTTGTAGGCCATACTAAGTGCCTTGCACATATTGTGAGGGGTGAAGTAAAGCTTACTGATAACAAAACGGACGTAAAATCCAAATATCCAATTATAGCCATTGGGGCTTGTAATTTAAAAAAAAAATTAGCATGTGCCGCTTGGTTCAGAATGTGTATACAAAACCATTACGACCTGTGGTTCTTGTGCAATACGTGTATCTACAGCGCGTCCCAAAACACCCGCAACATTTTTTTGCGAGGCTCTAGTGTCGCCGCGGAAACACGTACCGCCATTATTTTTTTATATCATATTAAAACTTGGAATCTTAACTTCATCCCTGGTAGGTATTGTTTGATTTTCCAAAGGGTTTTGAAATTATTCGTGTTCACATAAAGGCATGTCAAAACAAACTCAACCGATTTCAAGGAAAATCAATCATGCGCATTTTTTTCTAATGTGGAAATGCTTCATCATGTTCATGATGTGACGATCTCGTTGCCTTTTACTTTCTGTGTTTCCTTTTCTTTTCGATCCACGCCTATGCTTCACCTTAAATAAATTCACAATATTGCTCGTCGTTTCAAGTTCAATGTGTTTTAAGTATAAATCAACTGTTTTTTTTTTGTTATTTCAACAGCTTGTTGACTCGAGTTTGCATCTGATGTACCGCATCATCGATTTTCCTTGAAATCAGTTGAGTTTGTTTTCGAAAACGTAAATAATTTTAAAACTCTTTTAAATATCAAACCAATACTCGTCAGGTATAAAGTTAAAATTCCCAGCTTTAAAATGACAATGGTATAATGGTGGTACGTGTTTCCGCGCAGACGCTAACCTTGCAAAAAATAAGTTGCGGGTATTTTGGGACGCGCTGTAGTTAAGTCATGCAGGAAGAGTAATTTTAGCAACAACTGCAATGCTGCTGCAAACTATACTTAAAAATGAAGTCGTAAAGACATTGCCCATGATCGGAAATGAAAAAAAGAATGGCTGAAACAGCTTTTTCAGTGTGAGATTGATTCCCATTCAAATAGCTTGCAATGCTAATAAACATTTGAGTATCTTTTGTGACATCCGAAAATCTATCAAAACTTACAGCCTTGTGAGCTTGAAGAGTCCATCAAGAAAGCCAGCCTGGATCGACACGAGGGGAAGATTTTCCAAATAACTGTCGAATCAAAAGGAGAATAGGCCTATAACAAAGCTGAAATACACTTCAAAATATGTAAAGGTTTCTTTGTGTTAAGCGTACTGTTTCTAATTGAAATTATTTGTTTTCTATTCAGTTTAATTGCCTGTACGGTATGAACGTAAAAATTCCTCCTCGTTTTTATTGAAACATTGGGCAGATTTAGATTAATTTATTTCTCCCATGAAGAGGGCCGTTAAGATTAATTCGTGAAAAATCAGCAATTAAATGAGAATATTCTACAAAGTCAAAATAAAAATACATGAACAAAGATTACGTGGAAGAATTGAATTACCCCCGAAAAATAAATAAATAAAATAAAAAAAAACAGTGCCGGCAATAAAAAAAATGGGCAATAAAGACAAAAATCGGATAATTAAAATGAATACCTGATTATTAAAAACGAATGGTTATGAGCAGGGTTTTTTGGGTGTGTTTTATTGCATAGTATCTGCCGTGACTCCGAAAACGCTTTGAGGGGCTTAGCAAAATATATTATATGAATGACTACAAGGATTGAAAATCCATCGGACAGGGTCATCTTTGTGTGATTCTGATTAAACCGCTAAGATATCTTAACAAGCTTAAAATCAATTTACAAGCATATTCGTTACATCAACTATTTATCAACAACAAGAGTTTGAATATATCCGAACCATATCTAAACTTACAGATATTGAAGATTGGAGAGTCCGGAAAATGTACCTGCGGGAATCGACTCAAGGGAAACATTCCTCAAGGCACTGTCGAATCAAACAGCAAAGTTGAAATATTCTGCCAAATAGTTATATTACAATAGGGAAGAACACCCTCAATATTATTTGGCTAAATTAAAGTTGCATTAAACTTGTTCTCTTAAAGAAGGTTTATTTTCTCCAAACGAATTTTCAATGTGTATAATTTGTTTGCTCGAAAAAAACCATCCGATTTGGGTGACGGAATTCCGGGTTTTCATTTTGTGCAAAAAGTAATGAGCTCGCCCTGCGAGAGCCAAACAAAAAATCGAATTATGTGAAAAAATAATTCAATGACTAATCATCGGTTCGATGTCTTTTCAAAAGACATCGACAAGTTTGATGTGGCTTTTCAAAAGTGAGTAACTGAAAGGTCTTCAATTAAATGAATACCTGATTATTAAAAACCAATTGTAATGAACTTGGTTTTTGTGTGTGTGTTTTGTTGCTTATATCTGCCGTGACTCTGAAAATGTGTTGAGGGGAATAGCACAAGAAAAATTACACGAAAGACTACAGGGAATGAAATTAACGAGTTAAAAATCAATTTACAAGCATATTCGTTGCATCAGTTATTCATTAACAACTACAATAAAAATGTAATGTTGGATATATCCGAACCATATCCAAACTTACAGGCTGTTGAGATTGGAGAGTCCATACCATGTGCCTGCGGAAATCGACTTAAGGGGAACATCCTCCAAGCGACTGTCGAATCAAATGAAGAACAGCAAAGTTAAAATATGGTACCAAATAGTTATATTACAATATAGGGAAGAACGCTCTTAATATTACTTGGCAAAGTTAAAGTTTGGGCAGATTTAGATTAATTTATTTCTCCCACGAAGAGGGCCGTTAAGATTAATTCGTGAAAAATCAGCAATTAAATTAGAATATTCTGCAAAGTCAAAATAAAAATACATGAACAAAGATTACGTGGAAGAATTGAATTACCCCCCAAAATAAATAAAAGCACATCAGTGCAGCAATAAAGAAAACATGGGCAATGAAGACAAAAATCGGATAATTAAAATGAAAACCTGATTTTTAAAAACAAATGGTAATAAGCTGGTTTTTGTGTGTGTTTTGTTGCATAGTATCTGCCGTGACTCTGAAATCGTTTTGAGGGGCTTAGCAAAATATATGATATGAATGACTACAAGGAATGAAAATCCATCGGACAGGGTCATCTTTGTGTGATTCTGATTAAACCGCTAAGATATCTTAACAAGCTTAAAATCAATTTACAAGCATATTCGTTACATCAACTATTTATCAACAAAAAGAGTTTGAATATATCCGAACCATATCTAAAGTTACAGATATTGAAGATTGGAGAGTCCGGAAAATGTTCCTGCGGGAATCGACTCAAGGGAAACATTCATCAAGACACTGTCGAATCAAACAGCAAAGTTGAAATATTCTGCCAAATAGTTATATTACAATAGGGAAGAACACTCTTAATATTATTTGGCTAAATTAAAGTTGCATCAAACTTGTTCTCTTAAAGAAGGTTTATTTTCTCCAAACGAATTTTCAATGTGTATAATTTGTTTGCTCGAAAAAAAACCATCCGATTTGGGTGACGGAATTCCGGGTTTTCATTTTGTGCAAAAAGTAATGAGCTCGTCCTGCGAGAGCCAAACAAAAAATCGAATTATGTGAAGAAATAATTCAATGACTAATCATCGGTGGATTTCGTTGTTCGATGTCTTTTTCAAAAGACATCGACAAGTTTGGTGTGGCTTTTCAAAAGTGAGTAAAGATGCTGGCAAAGTAGCAATTGAAAAAATAACGATATTTTTCGTGGTGAAACTCGAAAATAGCGTGGGGAACGCATCTTTTATCATTCTGATTCACGCCATAACGTGTTAAAAGTTTCTATACACAATCCATTATAGTTTGATGTGGCTTTTTTTTCTTCGAATAGAACCCTGAATAAAATAGCCATTGGTCTTTGCCTTTTTCCACGCAATACAGAATACTGTATATACTGCTCCTCTCAGGATCCATAACGTAGAGATCCATCGGGGCCTTTCATTTGCTTTTTTTATCATGTGCCCTTTGGCTAAGAATGTCTATACAAAACCGATTAAGACGTGTGGTTCATGTGCAATACATGTATGTAGAAACATCAGTAAAGGTAATTTAGCGACAACTGCAATTCTGCAAACTATACTTAAAAAAGGAGCCGTAAAGACATTGCCCATATAATCTAATTTTGTTGCTGAAACAGCTTTTTTATTGTGAGACCGATATATTTTTAGTGTGAAATTGATAACCTTTCAAATAGCTTGCAATTCAATTAAATTGCCTGTACGGTATGAAGGTAAATTCCTCTTCATTTTTATTGAAACTTTGGACAGATTTAGATTAATTCATTTCTCCCACAAATAGGGCGTTACGATTAATTCGTGAAAAATCAACATTTGAATTAGAATATTCTAAATCAAAGGAAGTGTTGCAAAGTAAATAATAAATACATGAACAAAGATTTTGCGGAAGAAGTTGATTACTCCAAAATAAACTCAAGCATATCAGTGCTGGCAATAAAAAGAACACGCGTAATAAAGACAAAAATCGGATAAATTAAATGAATACCTGATTATTAAAAACGAATTGTAATGAGTTTTATCCCCCTGTGTTTTGTTGAGTTATATCTGCCGCGACTCTGAAAGCGTATTGAGGGGAATAGCACAAGAAAAATTACACGAATGACTACAGGGAATGAAATTCCATCGGACAGGGTCATCTTTGTGTGATTCTGATTAAACCGCTAAAATATCTGAACGAGTTTAAAATCAATTTACAAAAATATTCGTTGCATCAGTTATTCATCATCAACGACAATAAAGTTTAATAAGGGAATAAATGTGTGCTCCGGAGGTTTTTATCACTCTGTTTAAGACCACTTAGAGTCTGGGTGCTGATAATTACCCGAGCCGGACCCAAGCCGGACCCGAGGGTAATTATCAGCACCCAGACTCTAAGTGATTTTAAACAGAGTGATAAATACCGACGGAGCACATATTTATTCCCATTCATAAAGACCTTTTCGGTAAAAGAAAATCATATAATTCGTTCAAATCATCCCGATTTTGTTCAACAATTTCACTTTCTACTTTTTGAAACATCCCTCTTGCAAAATAATGGAGTGATCAGCTGGCGAGTAAGATGTAAACAACCCTTTTATGGAGATTGACACGCGCGTATCATGTTCTGCGCGATGTCGCGCAGAACGCACCTGGCGCATTGCGTTTTGTATTTAGAACTATAAAATTCTGACTCCCTGGTAGTGTTGCGCATGCCTACGTGAGGATTCTGAACGTTCAACCAATGAAACGATAAGTAAATTTAAAGTTGCTAGAAAAAGAGCAATTGAAAAAATAACAAATATTTTTTTCGTGGTTAAACTCGAAAATAGCATGGGGAACGCATCTTTTATCATTCCGATTCATGCCATTATTGTGAGATTGATAGGTTTTTCGTGTGAGACTGATAACCATTCAAATAGCTTGCAATTCAATTAAATTGCCTGTACGGTATGAACGTAAATTTCCTCTACATGTTTATTGAAACATTGGGCAGATTAAGATTTATTTCCCCCACGAAGAGGGCCGTTAAGATTAATTCGTGAAAAATCAGCAATTAAATGAGAATATTCTAAATCACAAGAAGTTTTGCAAAGTAAATAATAAATACATGAACAAAGATTATGCGGAAAAAGTTAATTACCCCAAAATAAACTCAAGCATATCAGTGTTGGCAATAAAAAGAACACGCGTAATAAAGACAGAAATCGGATAAATTAAATGAATACCTGATTATTAAAAACGAATTGTAATGAACTGGGTTTTTGTGTGTGTGTTTTGTTGCTTATATCCGCCGCGACTCTGAAAACGTGTTGAGGGGAATAGCACAAGAAAAATTACACGAAAGACTACAGGGAATGAAATTCCATCGGACAGGGTCTTGTGTGATTCTGATT